>PVIJ01011274.1:0-14590 GCA_004024925.1 Scalopus aquaticus | reverse complement strand
CAATATTCTGCTGGAGGTTCTGGAATAGGAAGTCCCTCATCATGTGGAACTGGTCTAAATGCAGACGGAATGTTTGGGTAGACTATTCTTGACTTCTTTTGCTTCGTTATTCTGCCAGAAAGAGGAGGAGCCAAGCAGAAGTCACAGTCTTTTATGTGGCTGCTTGGCTCTCTCCACACCATGAGGACTGCAAACGGCATTGATGGTCTTTTGCCATTTCACCACTGTGAAAGCTGTGTTGTACATGTAGCAAAGCATATATGCAGGGCCCAAGGCTTGTCTTGGTCACCAACCTTGCATTTGAAGTAAAGATGATAAGCCTTCTTCACTTGAAAAGTGATGCTTTTCTCTGGTTGGCAAATGTCACTTCCCCACAAAGATAGCAGAAATTGTCTATGCTATTAAAGCACTTTTCAGGCATTACTGTTCTGTATTGTGCCTAAATGGATAAAATAATTACAGTTCTATGGAACAGTAGCTTAAACTGTTTCGCACAAAGTCTGAAATATTTTCAATGCTCAACCTTTCTGACAGTCCTTTATAGAGTGCACAGCTTACTTCAGCAGCCGCCTGGCAGTAGTATTGTATTGCATCAGAAAATGAAGCAATCAACTCTGGATGATGTGTGCATGATGGTATTATGCAATTCGATGTAATATTACATCATTCTAGGCTGATTTAGGATGTTGTTGCAGTCCTACTATATAAATTGATACGGTGAAACATAAAATGAATTATATGAAATATCTTCAAAACAGAGCTAATAAAAAATTTTCAGGGTTATATTCATGTTCAGCACACCAAGATACTACAGATTAGGGCCTTTTTAAGTCACTTATGATCTCACTGTTGACCAGTGTTATCGGTGTGACATCAGCTCCAGGCTCCTGTTGAACAGACAATGCCATCTTGCATGAGAAGCTTTTGGACTACTGGACTACTGGACACTGTGGACAATAACTGGGGTAGGACAGCTGGCCATTTGTGACCTTGGAAACTCTTTACTATTTCTCAATTTCACTTTTGTTAATAAACCCTGTTGTTGTTGCACCCTGAACCTGAGTTTTGTCTTGCAAATGTGAATGCATGGGTGAGGATCCACAAATTGTGATATCCCCCAGCTTTGCATGGTTTCACATTGGATTTACTAGCTGCTGACCCCTCCTCAAATGAAACTTTAACCCAACTGTATACAATTGTGTGAACTGAAACCTGAGCTACTATTTTTTTCTTTTTTTAAAAAAATAATTTATTTTTATATATTTTACATCATTGTTCATTTTTGTACAATGTTTGCTTTCTTTTCTCAGGTGTAGTCCCCATTGAATACCCACCACCAATTCACCATGCACCATCACCATAGTCCCTTGGGCTCTTTCCCCCCTTGTTTTGATCCCAAACCTCCCCCTCCTCCTCCCCTGCAGAATGTCTCTGATTTACAGTTGCTTGTGAAACCCAAACTACTATTAAGGCAGTTGCTGATGGGACCAGGTTGAAGTCTACACATTAGAAGACTTCTGCTACCTTTAGATGAATGCAAGTAAGTCCCAACGCTAAGCTAAATTATCACTTCATGATGTCTAATGATAGGGACATTAACATTTATCCATTACTTACAGTGGACTAGGAGCATTATATTGATTTGCACGTAACCCTTATGAAAACCCATGAAGTAGGTAGGAATTAGCATTGCTGTTTCATAAGTGAGAAAAGTAATGCATGTTTTAAGCTTGTAAACTAACCATTTGATGTTAACAATTTATTTCTAAGTGACAGACATGTTTTTTTGTTCACTAAAGTCATCTGTGATGCCAGAGCTCTGACTGACTGAATAAGATGTAACCTGACCTTCTGATCCCCATTGTTCTTATTGTTCTCTTTCTTTGGCCAAATCTTATTTTCAATAGCCCTTCTCCATGCTTATCACTATGTCCTACCATGGGAGTTAACAAATAGTTTTTGGTAGTAGGTGAATCTCTCTACCTGGCATGTTGCTTCCTAACAGACTATTCTCAATGATTTTCTAGCTCAAGAGCTCAGTATGAGTCATCATCACTTGTACCAAACCCAGTCTCCTTTACCAGGCTTTCAAAGATTTCCATATCTGTCTACCATAGCTCAGCAGTCTTATTTAATAGCGCTTGGCATACTTAAGGTCCTAACATAGGCAAGGTCTTCCTGCTTCTAAGTTTGTTGCATTTTACTAATTGCTTTTAATGCTCTTTCTTGACCAGAACCAGTTTGCCTTAATTACTCTTAGGCATTCTTGTGGGAATTTCACCAAAATACCAAAGGAAAACGAAATCTAACTACATTCAAGTGATATAACTGAGATTGGCCTTTGTATCAAATGCAGGCAAAGGTTGGGTTTTTCTTCCTAATGTTAATTTTAATCAAAGTGTGCAAATGAGTTGAGCCTAAACAACAAATAAGCTGATTCTAATGATACTCTTGGAATGACAAAGCATAATCTAGTGGAAGTATGGTTCATAGATGTAATAAAATTCCATGATTTTTGACATTTCTTGACTAATTTGATAAGACAGTTTTATATTTTCACAGCATTTTATAGGTTATAAGACATTTCATATGTTATTTGATCTGTGCAATAAAACTATGAAGCAGATATTATCTCACTTTTGTATAAGGTAAAACAAATTCAGAATCAAAGAGGTTAAGAAACATACCCAATGATTCAAAGCTAAGAAACTAGAAACAAGACTTGATCCTAGGGTATGGAGAAGAAAGGGAACAGAGGGTACAGCACACTGAGGGTCCTGGTGGCTGAACTAAACATCAGCCATGTGCTAGATACTATCAAATGACACAAATACGAACCACAATCTTTACTCTAAAAGGCACACAAGTGTGTGAGAAATATATGTAAAGGCTGAACAATTGTTAGTTAAAAGAGAACTAAGTCCAAAAAGAGGTATTCAGGCCAATGCTCCTTCTATTATTCCACACTGCCTCCTACAATTCTGTTGCAAGGGCCAGCACCCACTTAACACCTTCTGTCTCTTCTCCCTTTAGCTTTCAGAGGCCGACTTTTGGAATAGTTACAAAGTAGACTTTGGTGAGGCTCCAGAGCTCGGCAGAGAAACAATGAAAGCATATTGGTTGGAAAGGAACACTGGGAGAGGTTGCTAGGATCTTCTGCAGAGTACTAAATCAGAAGGTTAGTAGTGTGAATAGATGGGAGCAGGAATTTTATATTTTTGTCCACTGCCAAATATGTGATTGGTCCTGAACAATAAACCACAAAAAGTATGTTTGAGAGACAAAGTGAGCGGGAGAGTGGAAGGAGAGAGAGATGGGGGAGGGAATAGGGAAAGAAATCAAGAGAGAAGCCTCAGGTCTTGTGTATGTGAAATTTATACTAAGATGTATCCTCTTGCCAAGGTTTGGTGTAGCTGTTAGTAGAGACCAATGGTTTTTTGATACTCACTATTCCTGAGGACAGGGCAGGGATATACTGACTGAAAACTTGGCTAAGTCTTCTCAATATAGGGAACCAGCCAGATGACAAAGAAATTTGAAAACCTGGACAGCAGGCAAGAGCTTGAGTGTCCTGAAAAAAAAAATGGAGGCTGAATGAGTTTTCCCTAGAGGCTAAATTCAGAGATTAAAAAGGTTGAGAAAGGGTGACTTGAGGACATATACTCTCCCTCAAGAACCGTATTTACTATGACTTAGAGTTCCAGAGAAAGGTGTCTAGGAGATGGCTGTATCTTCTAGGTAAGACAAAATCCCCATTACCATGACAAAAGTTAGCAAGTTTCAAAACTTTCTAACTTGTGAGAGGAACCTTTATGAGGCTTAGTTTTGGAAACTTGGCAACTAACAATTTTTTTGTTACTAAGTTAGAATATTTTAATAAGATATATTTCATATTTATAGTTAACCAAGTCAGAGGTTTAGGTCTCTGCCATCATTTATAATCTCCAAAAGGGCTGACAGGCAGAATGTCTTAAGTCCTTACTGCTACAGACCATTTGCCCATATAAGGTCATCTGTGCAGTCCCTCATTTTCTACCACATCACATCCCAACATTTCTGCATGACTTTCGAGAACTTTCTGCATACAACTCCTCCTGCCCTGGTTATAAGGTTCAGCCTTGTTACTCCATATATGCCCATGTAGAATAATAGAAAACTATTTCATGAAATTTAATGTTTGTTATATATTTTAAAGAGAACACTAAAGCAAGTGAATGAATCAGACCACAGCCTTGCTTTTACCCCCAACATTAAAATATCAATGGATGAGCTTCAAGATCCTGGCTTGAGCTTTTCTTTGCCATGCTGGGCAAAATTTTCCACTGAGCAAGGAAGGTGGGCAGATACCTGCTTATGCAACAAACAATCTTATCTCTAGTAATGGTTTCCTAAAGAGTCTTTCTGTTCTGAGTTTGGTATGAGTAAGTCCAGTTTTACTACAACATGGGGGGAAGTGTTTCACAGGTTTATGTAACTCAGAAGAAGTTATATGTCTATATGGAGAATGTTTGTTTAGTTGCGTAGTATGGAGGAATAGAATTTGGCTTGTCCAGAGATAGAAAAAAACCTTTGTGAGAGTGCTGAACAAGGCTAACACACAAATACTGTTTTTTAAAATCGTACATAGAAGGGAATTTGGGGGGAGAAAGGAGGAAGCAGTAGCTCCATTATAAAAATATTTTCAGGCACAGACTATCATACAATATTGTACATCCATTAATAAAACTGGACTCTACAAGACAAAAAAAGACACTGGCTTTCATTAAAAAGCTCAAGTTCTGAGGAACTACCACTATCCTGAATCCAGCATCTACCTCAATACAAAGCTATGCACACTGAGCCAGATGAGCACATAACATTACTAATCTAGTAATATTCTTCAACTCTGTCTTCATTTATAAACTTTTTTTAAAAAGCACCTATTTACTAAGTAGTTCTGACAGGAGGAGGTAAAATGCAGAACTTAGCGGTAAAATGAAAGTAGGTAATTGAAAACTAGGTGTTTACACACACACACACACACACACACACACACACACACACACACACGCTATCTCACTCACTCATTAATTCCTCCAGTCCCCCATACCTTATCACCTGTTCCCAGTTAGGCAATACCATTTTCAATGAAGGAAGATAAAAACTTGAGCCAGTGGCTTTTCAGAGTCCTTTCTCTATTGGTCTAATACCTATTCTGGCTCTTGTTAAGACTAACTCAATGTTAACAGAAAAAAAGTCAAAACCTACTCAACAATTTAGAGCTATTGCTGGACTCCCGAGGAGCTCATATACTTTTGTTCTTTTACATTATTACAAACAACTGCACATGTCATAAGACAGATGTCAAGGATGCTTTCACCTCTTACAGCTTATCTGCAGCCCAACACATACATATGGGGCTTTGCTTTTGGCTCAGAAAAGCAGGGGAATCCAGAAGGTCAAGGTTTCCTGAATACAGATAAATAAACTGAGACGATTACAATGAGTAGATGCTCATTTCCCCGTTTTGCCTCTTTTTAGGGAGAGAGGAATGCTGGTGAGGTCTAAAAGAATCTGACCACAGTTAGGGTGACAGTGCTTTGGTGACTATTGGCTATTGGTATCTGTGCTGCTGGAAAGAGAAATAGTACTTTTCCTCCTCCTTAGAAGCCAAATCTTCCTTTGAGCTTCGAGCCAAAGAAACTACAGATGATTTCTAGGCTAAAGATCAAGCACCTCTAGAGCTGGGGTGTCTTGGTCTCTGGTTCATACCAATGGTAAGGATATAACCTGGGCTCAGGGTCAATCAAGAATCCTAAGTGCAACCCCAAATAGCAATATGTACTGAATGTGCCAGTGTTTACTTGGTAAACTGAAGAAATGTGAATCAGTTCAATCTGGAATCAAGCTAATGTAAAAACAGAAAATAGTTAGCCACCCATTAAAACTCAAAGGGAAATACCTGGCCACTTTAAGAACTCAATATCTATCTCTCCTGATGGAGGGAAAACAGACCATATTTTCAAGATCCATTTATTAATGTATGACAACACCTAATGTGCAGCATTTTGTTATTTGATCACTAATAATTCACATTTGTGTGATGTTAAATTTATAAAGTACTTTATTATATTTTGTATTATTTATCTTAGTTGATTACTGCCACTAACCATGTGAGCATGAAAGGGTGTTATTATTCCTATTTTACAGATGATGAATTGGAGTCCAAAAGAGGTTGAGAAGTAAATGGTTGACATTTCCTATTTGGTTTTCCCCGGGGGGTGGGAGGAGGGGGAGGATAAGGGCACAAAATGGAGTAGAAAAGGACACAAGGGCCGCGGAGATGGATCACGGGTGAATTGGTGGTGGGTTACCCAAGGGGAATACAAAATGTAAAAGATACAAATAACAATAAAAATATACAAAAAAATTTAAAAAAATAAAAATAAATGGTTGACATTTGACTCAAACATTAAAGTTACAAGCTTCTTTCAGTTTGCAGTGAATTCAGCAAGGGACACAAACATTGCATGATGCTGCATACCCAGTCCAGGTCAAAACTCATAATCTAACCTAAAGCTTATTGTTACACATGGTTATCTGTTGGAATGCTTGTCAACATGAAACCCAAGCCTAACTTCCTGAATCAGTAAGTGGTACATGCTAAGAATCAGAAATCTTGTATTATAATTCCTTATATTGCCTTGAATATATCTTTTCCAAGAAAAGAGAAGAAAGGGGTTGATACAATTTTAAGAGTCTTTCAGAATCTTCCAAAGATGTCCAGCTTCCAGGGCTACAGCAAGTATTCTGCCTTCTAGAGCTCATTTGGAGAGATTTCATCTTCCTGTTACCACTGGGAGGAGATATTCTGAAGACATTTTATCTTCCAGTCATATGGAATATGGTATAAAAGTGATCACCATTTCAACAGATTTCAGTGTATATACTCCACTATACATTAGGCTAGACTTCTTGGAAGGGGATTGTGTTAAAACTTAGTAGTTTAATATACAGACATTATACAACAAGTGCCTTCCTAGGTATATATATATATATATATATATATATATATATATATATATATATATTTTTTTTTTTTTTACATACAAGCTGGGGTACAGGCCAGAGGCATGGGGCGGCGAGAAGGTTCACCAGAGACAGAGTGGGGAGCAGAACAGGCAGATGAGAAGTACACTGCTGAGGGGAGCAGTGGGCGAGGCAGGAGAGGTCTGCCCCACCATGTGGGATTCTCCCAGGCTGGGCGTCGAACTCGTGTCACCGCTGCCGACAGCCCCACAGCGCAGCGCTCAACCCCGGCGCCACCGGGGAGGCCCTATATATATATAGTTATTTATGTTTTTTTACATTTTGTATTCCCTTTGGGTAACCCACCACCAATTCACCCATGATCCATCTCCGTGGTCCCTTGTGTCCTTTTCTACTCCATTTTGTGCCCTTATCCTTCCCTCCCCCCTCCCCCTCCCACCTGCTGAGTGTCTCTCTCCTATTTGGTTTCCTCCTAGGTATTGACCCAAGTGAAATGAAAACTTAAGTCCACATAAAAACCTGCATATAGGGCCTCCCTGTGGTACTGCGGTTGAGCGCTGCGCTGTGGAATTGTTGGCAGCGAGTTCCATGCCCAGCTGGGGAGAATCCCACATGGTGCGGCAGACCTCTCCTGCCTCGCCCGCTGCTCCCCTCAGCAGTATATTTCTGATCTGCCTGTTCTGCTCCCCACTCTGTCTCTGGTGAACCCTCTCACCGCCCCACGTCTCTGGCCTACACCCCAGCTTGTATGTATAAATAAATAAATCTTTAAAAAAACCTTGCATATAAATCTTTATAGCAATCTTATTCATAATTTCCAAAAGTTATAAACTTTCAAGATGTCCTTCAACAAGAGATTAGATAAATATCTTTATGACAGAATGTTATTCAGTGATTAAAAAAAGGAACTGTTTGAAAGAAGTTACTGATTCACATGACAACTTGGATGAGTCTTAAATGTGCTTTTCTAAGAGACAGAAGCCATATGCAAAAGGCTACATATTGTATGATTCAATTCATATGACACTCTGGAAAAATGTAAAATCATAGGAATGGAATATCCATAAGGATTTTTCAGGTGTTGGGGTACGGAAACTGGTTGATAATGAAGGGAATACACAGAGGAATTTTGAGAATGAGAGAACTCTTTTGTATGGTTCTGTGGTGGTAGGTATATGATACTATGCTTCTGTTAAAGCCTATATAACTGTAATCCAAAAAGAACGAGCCTTAAGATATTATGCAAATTAAAAAATCAATCAGAATGTCAAGGGATCCAGGATGGAATGCAGACCGTGACAATGAATCTAACCATATTACAAACATGTGACATAACTGCACTGAGGGACAACGCTGACTTAAATTTGAAAAATTGTATTTTGATTGGAAACTATAAGGATAAAAACAAAAGAACCATCTATAAACACTGCTCTAGTTGGTAAATATGTTCCTTATGGGGTATGACTGAACAATTCTGAAACAAGTAAGTAAATGGATATAGGGTAGTGAAAACCAGGTTGGTTACTGTGATAGAGGGAATACAGAAAAATAAAAAGGAAGGACAAAATGAATGCTATAGTACTAGGTTAGAGTTGGAGACATCAATATGAACTCATGTTTAGCTCATGAGCAAATGAATCTATAGATAAATATATGCTAATGAATATACAGACAGATAAATGGAGAAATAATTATGGATATGCATATGTACTTGAGTTAGTACAAACATATCACCTCGCTCTGTTCACTAAGAAAGCACAGAAGCAGTAACAGCCACTCCTAGATCTTGGTTTCTAAATATTATTATTGGATAAAAGACTTATAAGTGTACTTATAATTCCCTGATTATAAGTCTAGGGAAGAGAAAATGCAAGATGAGTCTGGAGTATCTTCTAGTATCAGAAAATAAGGAATTACTAAAAAGATAAAGGGAAAGGGGCATTTTAAAAGGACACAGGAATCAACCTGAAAGAATTACCAATCGTTAAGGCCAGAACAATTTGAACAATAAAATAAATGAGGTAGGATGGAATTAAAACTCAAAGCATAAAATAAATATATGTGTTGTACATATAGATAAATGACGAATAAACAAATAATATATGTAAGTATTCTCCTTTTCAAAGTCTGGATGTGGACTGGACTTAATGACTTATTTCCAGAGAATAGAGATTGGAAAAGGAAAAAAATAGTAACCATGCAGTGAACAAACATGGCAAACATGACATTAATCATGTGATTAAAGTTAACTGGTTATAGTTACTAGTGTTAATATTATGTATCTTTTGATATAATGTGGATAGTTGACACTGCTGTGATTAAAAGGGCAATCTAATTCTGTAGTATTCTTCTTTAAAACCAATAACCCCAGTGTATTCATGAGAAAAAAATCAGACTAACACAGTTTCGGGGACATTATGTAAAACATCTGACAAGTACTCTGCAAAAATATTAGTTATGAAAAACAAGGAAAAACTGAGACACTGCTACTGATTAGAGAAAACTAGAAAACATATGATGACTAAATGCAATAAGGTAGTCTCGACTGGATCCTAGCATAAAAAATGGCTATTAATGGAAAAACTGGTGACATTAAATGAAGTTTGGAGTTTAGCTTCAGCTTCGTTGTACTATACCAATGTTGTTTTTTTTTTTAGTTTTGACAAATAGTAATGGAAGATAGCAACGTTAAGAGAAACTGGGTGAAGAGCATATGGGAACCCTTTGTACTACTTTTGTAAACATAAGTAAATCCAATATAAAGTTTTTTAAAGTTAAACTATATGGAATAGTTGGAGACTTCAATATCTCACTTTCAATAATGGATAGAACAACCAAACAGAAGATCAGCAAGTAAACAGTGTTTTTAGTTTAAATAGACTATGTCGATCAGATTCCTCCTTAATACAACCAGGCAAGAAGAATAGTCTTTTGAAAGCAGAGGTCTACCATTATCTGACTATGTAACCTTGATCAAGTTCTCTTTTTCAACTTTGCATTTCTATCTGTACCATCATAGGTTGAACCAGATGCTCTCCAAAGGCTCTTTCAGATCTACCCAGTCTGGGTTCCTTTTTAGCTGTGTGGGAGGTAGCAACAAAACCGAAAAGCTTCCCTTGGGTTTGCTTAGCAATACCAGCTGCTTTAACAACACAAGCTCAAAGCAGAATGTTCTATGCAAGCTCCAGTCATGAACAATCCCAGAGAGATGGGCTCAGTAAGGATGGAATGATGCATGGTACAAGCCTCCTTTCTGGATAGATTTATGTTCGAAGGTAGTGAATGGATGGGATAACTATATGTAAATATATTCACATATAGTATAGCACCCTCAAAACTAGAGGACTAGATGGCCACCTTATAAAACTGCTAAAAGTCTCTCTAGCCCATTCTAGGCTGCCTATAGCCTAAGAGAAGATTAAAGTGATAGAGGTAGAAAATAAACCTAAACTCCAATGGAGATTTCCAAATCTTGTTAACATGTAAGAGAATTAAGGAGTACCACACTCAGAAAGGAACACACACAATTTCTGCTACCATTACATTTATCTGTGTTTAAACCCAATAGCTGCTTTTATATTTCATTCTCCCAGTAAGGTTTTCAATAGGCCCAACTATCAGTGTGAAAAACAACCTGAAAAATTCTGGCTTTTATCTGAAGTTCATGGCTTTTGAAGCCAAAGGAGCTTTCTGCAGAAGGTACTTCTTAGGACAGAATCTTGCTTTTACCTTTGCATTCAGATAATTTCCATAATGAGCAAAGTGGACAATTGGGCCCAGCTATTATGTCAGTTTTTTTTTGTCTGTTTGTTTTTATTTTTAACCCTTATTCCAAGTACTGTCAATACAGACGCTTGAGTTAGATGGTGACAGACAACAGGTTTTAAAATTTTAGTTTATGTACTTTTTACCACAAAGTAAACAAAATTGCGGTTATTCCTATTAACAAATCTCAATTGGGGGCCTCCCTGGTGGCCCAGGGGTTAAGTCTCTGTGCTGTCGCCAACCACTACAGCCTGAGTTTGATCCCTGGTCAGGGAGCTAACCTGTCTGTGGTGCAGTACACCTCTCCTGTCTTGCCTGCTGCTCCCCTTAGCAGTGTATTTGAGTAAATTTGCCTCTTTTGCTCCTTGCTCTCTCCAGTGACTCCTCCTACCCCCCTGCACCTATGACCTATACCCCAGTTCTTCTATGCAATAAATAAAAAATAAAAATAAATAAAGCTTGAATTTCTTAATTTGAAAAAAACAAATCCTTACTGATGGTAACTTAAAATATTTAGTCTCATTGCCACCCACAGGGTAAATGGAATACAGAGAAAAGGAAAAATCAAAGAGATATTTGTAAAAGAAAGCCAAAGAAAAGTAGAAAAAGAAAAACATGGGAAGAAAAGAGGAAAAATAATAGTTGGAGTAAAACAGGGAGAAAAGGAAGAAGTAAAGGGAAAGGATAATTGTGGAAAAAGAAAGTAATGAAGAAAAGGCTCAATTTGCCACTGCTTCTTACATATATTCAGTAATAATACTGTAGATCTAACGATATTTATTGCTGAGTGTGGAATAGATTGGATTTCAATTGCAATCTCTGTGTAGAGGGAATTTTTCATGAAGGTCTGGCTTTCCCTTATAATGAGTCCACCAACTCATTCTCAATCCAGCTGCAGGATCTTATTGAATAGGGAATTAATGATGGAAATTTGTGCTAGTTTCAGAGGTGCCGAAAGATGCTTCTGATCTCTATGGAGTCAAAGATCAAGTAGTCAAGTAGTCCCTTTTGCCCTTGCTAATACATACAGCAGCAAACTTCTCAAACCAAAGGATTTGGCTAGCCCCAAACAATAACAAACTCTCAAAACCCAGTAAAACAACGTTACATATTAATAAAAGATTTAACTCATCAAGAAGATAGGATAATTATTAACACATACAGATCTACCATCAGAGCCCCAAAATATATGAAGCAAAAACTGACATACTTGAAGGGAGAAATGGACAGTTATATAACAGTAGTTGGAGAAGTCAATATTTCACTTTCAATAATGGATAGAACAACTATACAGGACAGAACAACTAAACAGACATTTTGGGGTATATCCACCTTTCACTTGTCATTCAAATTAAAATAAATTAACAGTGAGGAAACAGAGGACTTGAACAACACCATAAACCAACAAGACTGAACAAAAGTGTAGAGAACATTAGACCTAACAATAGCAGAACACACAATTTTTTTAAGTGCATATGTAACATTCTCCAGGACATGTTAGGTCACAAAACAAAAGTGTCTCAATAAACTTAAAAAGACTGAAATCATAAAAGTTTCTTTTCTAACCACAATGAAATATTAGCAATCAAAAATAGAAAACGATTCAATAGAAACTCACAAGTATGTGGAAATTAAAAAACATCCAAATAATCAGTGGGTCAAAGAAGAAATGACAATAGAAATTAGAAAATACTTTGAGATAAAAAAAAATATAACACACAGAAGTTATGGGATGCAGCAAAAGCAGTACTCAGTTGGAAACTGACAGCTGAACATGGCTATATTTAAAAATAAGAGACACAATAATATTAATTCAAAAGAATACGTGCACCCCTATGCTTATTGCAGCACTATTTACAATAACTAAGATATGGAAATAACCTAAATGCCCCCCAAAAGATGACTGGATCAAGAAGATGTGGAATATACATACAATGGAATACTATTCAACAATCAAAAAAGATAAATTTATGCCATTTGCAGCAACGTGGATGGAGCTGGAGGAGATTATGCTCAGTGAAATAAGTCAAAAGGACAAAGAAAAATATCGATGGTTTCACTTATGGGAGGAATATCGGAGAGCCAAATAAGGGATCAGGGAAAAAGACAAAATTAGCAGGCAACTATAAGTCGCTGATATTCAGCAGGGGAGGGGGAGGGAGAAGAATTAAAACAGGGTGGCAAGAGTACAAGAGAATATGGTTCACAGGTGACTTGGTGGTGGAAATTTTATGGGGACTATACCTGAGAGGAGAAATCAAACATAGTACAAAAATGAACAATGATATAAAATATATAGAGACAAATCAACAGGAAAAGAATATAAAGTTATCTTTTTAAATGTGGCTACTACTAGAAATGTAAAGTCACATAGGTGGTTTGTATTATATTTCTATTGAATAATGCTATTTTGTATCTTGATTGTGATACTGGATATATGACTCTACACTGTGAAAAACTCTTCTAGCTACATTAAAAAGGGTGAATTTATTACATGTAAATTTTACCTCAATAAACTTAATATTTAAAAGACAAAAAAGAATATAAAATTAGTGCCTGAAATGTGTAAGTACAAGGAATACTCAAATAACATTTCATTCAACATCACTTGTTACAAAGTTGATGAGAAAAATATCCTGCCCAACACTGAACAAAATGACACCATGAGAGAACGTGCTTTATTTTTTTTCTAAGTGAAAATGTCATTTCATGTTTCTATTTTTTCCTAAATTTATTTATTTCCTTACATCACTGCTCATTTCTATACAGCAATTAGTTTTTCCCCTCAAGTGTAGTCCCTGCAGTTCTCCCACCACCATTTCTCTCATGCACCATCACCACAGTCCCTTGTGCTCTTCCCTCCCCTGTTTTGGCCCCTCTCTCTGCCCCTCCCCTGCTGCATGCCCCAGATCTCTGGTCAGCTTGTTTTTGTTCAGTTTCTCTATATTCCACATGTAAGTGAAACCATCTAATATTATCTTTTTCCTTCTGACTTATTTTGCTTAGCATAATCCCTTCCACTATCATCCACGTTGCTATAAGGGGCATGAGAACCTACTTTAGTTATACATCATTTTTACTTAAAGACGCTGTTTCCACGAACCTATGAACACCATTAAGTGAGGACTTACTATACTTCATTTGTTTTTATGACTGAATAATGTTCCATAGCATTTATTCACCACATTTTAGTTATACGTTCATTATTTGATAGACATTTGCATTATTTTCATCTTTCACTTGTCATTAAAATTAAAATACATTAACAATGGAAAACAACATATAGAATGATATTTTATAGTATATAACGGCAGGTTAGGTAGTTAAACTCTGCTGTTAAAAACAAGTAAATCCTGTAAAAATTATATAGTGAAAATCCCCTTAAATTCATTAATAACTAGCAAAGTATTTCTTAAGTCATAAAAGTAAATTATAATCAGAACCTAGGAAGGTAACCAGAGCATTTTACCCTAAGACATTTCTTCAAAGAAGATATACAAATGGTCAATAAGCACATGAAAAAGATGCTCAATGTCATTATTCATCAGAGAAATGGAAATCAAAACCACAATGAGATACTACTTAATACCCACTAGGGACACGCCCCCAAAACATGGCGGCGAACAGATGCTAGGATCAGGCTCTCCTGCAAAAAATCGATTCTTGGAGAAAAATATCCCTAACTTTGAGAGCTGTCTCAACGAGAACCGGATACCCTACGCAATACAATCGACCCTGGGGGTGCTTTGGACTTATAAATAAACTGAAGAGTCGGAGTAAAGAGAAGAGAGGGGAC
>PVIJ01011273.1:42030-55763 GCA_004024925.1 Scalopus aquaticus | reverse complement strand
GGAATACTATTCAGCATTCAAAAAAGACAAACACATGCAATTCGCAGCAACATGGATGGACCTAGAGGGGATCGTGATCAGTGAAATAAGCCAGAAAGAAAGAGAAAAATATCGAATGGTTTCACTTATAACAGGAATATAGGGGAGCCAAATAAGAAAGCAACATTCAGCAGGGAAGGAGGGGAGGGGGAGGGCTCAAAAGGGGGGAGGAGGGGAGCACGGAGGACTATGGTGATGGCTCCACGGGTGAACAGGTGGTGGTAACTGATGGGGAATACATAATAATGTAAAAGATACGAATAACAAAAATAAATATTATAATTTAAAAAAAGGCCTAATCTGTAGTATCTTGGTGTGCTGAACATGAATATAACTCTGAAATTGTTTATTAGCTCACGTTTTGAAGATATTTCATATAATTCATTTTATGTTTCACTGTGTAAATTTCTGAATAGGACTGCAACAACATCCTAAATCAGTCTAGAATGATGTAATATTGCATTGCATTGCATAATACCATCATGCACACATCATCCAGAGATAATTGCATCATTTTCTGATGCAATGCAATACTACTGCCAGGCAGCTACTGAAGTGAGCTGACCTCAGCAGTGCACTATATAAAGCCCTGTCAGAAAGGTTGAGGATTGGAAATATTTCAGACTTTGTGCAAGACAGTTTAAGCTACTGTTCCACAGAACTGTTATTATTTTATCCATTTAGGCACAATACAGAACCGTCATGCCTTGAAAGTGCGTTAATAGCGTGGACAATTTCTGCTCTATTTGTGGGGAAGTGACATTTGCCAACCAGAAGAAAAGTATCACTTCTCAAGTGAAGAAGGCTTATCATGTTGACTTCAGATGCAAGGTTGGTGACCAAGACAAGCCTTGTGCCCCACATCTATGCTGTGCTACATGTTCAACACAGCTTTCACAGTGGTTCAATGGCAAAAGACCATCAGTGCCGTTTGCAGTCCCCATGGTGTGGAGAGAGCCAAGCAACCACATAAAAGACTGTTACTTCTGCTTGGTTCCTCCTCTTTCTGGCAGAATAACGAAGCAAAGGAAGTCAAGAATAGTCTACCCAAACATTCCATCTGCATTGAGACCAGTTCCACATGGTGAGGGACTTCCTATTCCAGAACCTCCAGCAGAATATTCTCTTGATTCATCTGATGAGGACAAGGGTGAGCCGACTTGTTCTTCTCCTGTTCCATCAGCATGCAGTGATCCAGATTTTCACTGGATTTTCACCCCACAAAGACTAACACAGGAAGAACTAAATGACCAGGTTCATGATTTGGACTTATCCAAGAACAAGGCAGAATTACTAGGATCAAGACTCCAACAATGGAATCTTCTAGAAGAAGATTGTCACAATTACTTCATGTCAAAAGCACCAGCAGCAGTTGGAGCCTTTCTTCAGAAAGGAAAGTACTCTGGTATTCTGTTCCAATATTGAGAGCCTCATAAATGCCTTAGAAGTCACTCACAACCCACAAGAATGGAGACTATTTCTAGATTCTTTGAAACCAAGCCTTAAAGCTGTGCTTTTGCACACTGGAAACCATCTTCTATCTATTCTATTCCTGAACAGCTGTGCTAGAGACAAGTGAAGAAATCTAAGAAGCAGTCTATGACTTGATTTTTTACAGGTATTAACCTTAGGCCTATTACTATTGGCATGTATTTCGTGATGTAAACATCAATTTATTGCAGATCACAAAATAAACTAGAGTAAAAATTAGAATGTGACTGTCATATTCGTGTTGAGCATATACAAATTGATAGGGAATGACTAATTTTATTTCAGTAACTTGACTTTTGTAAAAATTTGTTGCCCAGTGTTATTGAGCTCTGTCACCATAACAAACCCTATCCTGAGGCAGGATTACTATAAATTAATTACATTAAGATTATGTCATCTATTAGTTGGAAGGTACTTTTGTAAAGCAGGTATCATTACTCATGTCTTTTCTTGCCTGAAGAAGTAGAAAAGAAATAGAAATTGACCTGGATTGCTCTGGTATGAACTCAGATCACACAGGACTTTCAGTCACTGAGCAAATGAATCATTAATAGCGGTTATCTCACTGGGATGTCCTAATTCAAAAGCAAAATCAAACAAATTTTAAAATATAACTATGTGGTTTTTTCCCCCAAGGTCAAAAGTTTTGAATTAACAAGGTTTGGATCAAAGATTTGGATTAATAAGTAATAAAATATTTTGACAATTTGTTCTAGACTATCATCACTTTGAGGTGATGTAATTTTCTGGGTCATTCAACCCAAACTTCTAATCCACTCAAGATTTTGTTATCTGCTTGTTTGATTAATTTGTGGGGTGTTTTTTTTTTTAATTCAAGAATTAAAGTTCCGTAGGGTACTCTTGGCCTGTCTTGTTATCCCTTCTTCTTCATGGGGAGGTCAAGTTCACTGATGAAACACAAGTGACAATAAAACCCTTGTGTGATTATTTATACAAGTCCTTATTTACAGAAGAGGTGATTACGCTACATTTGCAAGATCAGGACACTGCCCCTCTTAAGCTAATGTCACAAGACAGACTGTGCTTCCAACACTAAAAATGCTGAAGATGATGTTTTTGGTAAATAGGCAAGGTTTGTGTTTGCTGAGTTCCTTTCACTGTTTTAACTTTACTTACATGCATGCCTGTGTTGTATGAACATTTTATTTAATAAAAAATGAATTATTATATTAAACTAATTTATTGTTAACCATGAGTGATTACTTGTTCTGCTAAATTCTAGTAAACAAAACAAGAAATAAAAGAGAAGTTGCAACAAATAATACAGAAATATAAAAGACCGTAAGAGATTAGTGTGAGCGTCTATATATCAACAAGTTGGACAACCTAGAAGAAATGAATAAATTCTCAGAATTATATAATTGCCCAAAACTGAATCAGGAAGAAATAATCTAAATAGAACAATCACTAGCAAGGAAAGTGAAAGAGTAACAAAATGTTGTTGTGGGATTTTGCATCTAAATTTATTAGAGATTTTGGTCTATAGCTTTCTTTTTCTGTGACATCTTTGTCTGGTTTTGAAATCAGAGTAATGTTGGCCTCATAAAATCAGGTAGTTTTCTAGTTCTTCTAATTTTTGGAAAAGTTTGTCAAGAATGGCTATATAAAACTTCCTGGAAAGTTTGGTAGAATTCAACAATGAAATTGTCTTGTTCTAGACTTTTTTTGTGTGTGTGTGGGGGGGGAGGTTGGGAGGACTTTTGATTACTCTTTCACATTGTGAACTTCCTGTTTTTTGACTGAGATAGAAAAGCTCCTTTCAACATTTTTTATAAGGCAAGTATAGTGATGGTGAACTCCTTCACTCTTTTGTCTGGGAAAATTTTTTTCCTCTGTTTTATCTTTGAATTTGAATGATACCTGTGCAGGATTGATATTTGCTCACAATTTTTATCTTTGGGTATTTTGAACACATCTTTCCACTCTCTCCTGGTTTATAGAGCTTTTGAAGAGAAGCCTGATGATAGCTTGATGGAGTAACTTTATATGTTACATGCTTTTCTCCACCTGGACACCTTTAATATTTTTTATCTTTTGACTCTTGATAATTTTACTAGCAAGTGTCTTGATGTAGGTATCTTCTTGTTTAGATAACTAAGTGATCTGTTAGCTTCATAGACTTGTAAATTGAGTTCCTTCCCCATATCTGGGAAGTTCTCGTTTATTAATTGTGGGAATAAGCTTTGAATTATTCTCTTTATCTTCTGGGAAAGCTGCTTTCTTTATGTTGCTTTGCCTAATGGAATCTGCTAGCTCTTCTAGTGTTTCTTCATTTTTTTCATCTTATTTTTCTCTTCTTCCACCTGAATCATTTCTAAGTTTTTTTCTTCAAGTTTGCTGATTGATTCCTCCATTAGATCTGACCTATTTCCATAGCATTCTATATCACTATTAATACTGACTTCTTCACATTCTGAATCTTTCTTCTTTATAGCTTCAATCTCCTTTATAAAGTAATCCTTCTGCTACTTAATTTTATTCCTGAGCTAACTGAATAGCTTTTCTGAGTTCTCTTCTGTGTCTTTGCATTTCTTTATGGTAGTTTGACGACTCTATCCCACTCTTCTGAAATTTTAAATTTGGCTTCTGGAGAATTATCATTCTCTTTATTTGATGTCATATTTTGAAATTCCATGTTAGGTAAAGGTATGTCTCTGCAACTACCATCTTTCTTGTTTTTGTTTCCATTTATTTTGTTTTTGTTTTGGTTCTGTGGATCAGGCTTAGCTAACTCAGCAGTTTTGCAATAAGGTGCTTTTCTTTTATTTCCCAGTAGGTGGTGCTGTGGCTCTATTTTTTGGTCTTTGCCGGCTTTGCTGTAAGGTCATTCATTATTACAGGTTGTGCCTCACATCTGTAACCTTGGTTCATTGGGCTTAATTACTCTGCTCTGATTTCACCCCTACATCAGTGGGGATAGCGGGATTCAGGTGGATCTTGTGGTCACTGTGATGGGAAGAGTCCCTCCTGGGGTCCTGGCCTAAGAAGCAACTGTGGGTACCCCTCCCCCGGCCCCAGCTCTGAAGCTGCCAGGTGGTCAGGAGGATGGGTTGCAGCTCTGGGCTTTCTGTATTGCCTTCCTAACTGTGCTCCCCCCGCCCGTTCTTTCGGTTCCTTCGCAGCTCTGGAATCCCCCTTGGTTGAAGCTGTGGGACTCAATGCAGTCTCTGCCCGCCCCTTTTGTGACTGGGGTCAGGCTGACCACTCAGCAGTTCCCTCTAGGTCTGTGGACTTCACAATCCCTAATTTACTCGCCTTCAGGTGAACAGATCTCTGAGTCTCTCTGGTATGCTGTCATGTTGGTTAGAGGTGACCCCAATGCTCTGTAGTTGATTTATTTGTAGGATATTAGAGGGAAGATGTAGGGAAGCACCTTATGCACCATGATTCTGACATCACCTCTCTCTATCATTAATTTATACTAAACCTTCCTCTATTTTTAATTTCAAAAATTAACTTCAGTTAAATTTCAAAAATTTCACCTTGAACTGACATTTTTATGTTGATGTTTGTGCTTCTTATGTTTCCTTTGTAGGGTTTGCTAAAAGTGGTGTTATATAGGCAGTGTCAGCAAAGGTTGGTGAGGTTCATCAATTGCATAAGCTCCTCTGGAGGGATATAAAACACTGCCAAGTCCTTTGACTTTTAGAGTACTGCAGAGTAAATGAAAAAATCATGAGGTTTTTCCGCCCTCCCATCAATGATAGACCTCTGCAGGCCTGCACACATTCCTGTGGCAGGCACCTGGAGTTGGGTGTGGGCATGCATGAGTGGGCACACCTGGGCCTGGAGATACTGGGTTTATAAGGGCGGCGTCACAAAGCAGAAGTAGCTGCAGCGGGGAGCAGAGAACAGAGCATGGCAGTAGAGGACTTCGGGGGGGCAACAGAAAGGCCATGAGAAAACCCCAGAGAGCATGAAGATTTGCTGGGGACTAGAAGGCCTGCTAGCCTCCTGGACCCTGGCCACCCTACCTGCCTTGTACCTGGTTACCTCAACACAAAAGATCATTAAAAGCCTAAAAAGCCACTGAGGGCTCCAGACTCCTCTTTGACCCGTCTGCCCAGCTCCATGTAGCTTCCTGCCCCTGCAAGTATTGAGAGCAGTACTCTAGTGAATAATTTTGATTATTTGGGTTTATGACCATGCATAATGGAGTAACTAATCCCAGTTTGGGTCTTAGTTATGTAATTAGAAATATTAAATCACTTTTATAGTTTATTTTTATTTTAGTTGTAGTTTTTTATGATCTAATTAAAATTTATGTTTATTACTATTAAGATATCGTTACCATATTTTATACTAAAACTATTAATTTGAGTTAATTTTTCTGCAGTTGTTGACATGAAATTTACTGATCCCTAGAGGTTAATAAATCATAGTCAAACTTAGCATTTATGATTTAATTTTTATGACTTCAAGTGGTGCTGTAGTTAAGGTGTTATGAGCTACTCTAATGTGCTTGATGTCTGTTTTTCTTAGTTGTTGGTAACATAGAGGGTCTTCTCACTGAAATACAGAAAATTGCATATGTGATACTATAAAAAATTAATAGAAAGGCTGGAACCCAATCTATGTTTATGGGTTTAATAAACTCATCTAGGCATTTTCAGTGCTTTGTTTTAATAATTTAGCTGTTAATTAGTAGAATCCAGAGGCAGATGTTTCTAAGTAGTATCTATTAGTATTAGCAGATTTTTAAGGATTGTTAGATATAAGAATTTAATCCGAACATTAAAAAAAATTGAGAACTTTTGTACCTAAGTATCATTGGTACAATGTTTTTGAAATATGTCCTCCAAAAAAATAAATAAATAAAAGAGAGAGAAAGTAAAATCTAGGACATCCCTGTCTATAGAAATTTTGTGAATTTAAGTAGCATATCAATGCTAGTAGGAACAATGAAATTTCTTAGGACAGGAAATTGCTTAGTTTACTTTGTAAGCTAAAAAAAATTTAAAAATTTTGTACTTAAGTTTCATTTACTTAGTTGGATAATTTCCTTAGTTTTTGAACTGGAAGTTAGGTTTTGTATGTATTACTATATTTGATCTTATTTGGGAGATTTGGCAAGATATTAGTAAATACGTGGTCTGAGGTCTCCAGTGATGAGCACAGTTTGCTACAGTAATTGTTATGTAATAAATATACATGATATGTATAAAATTCTGTGTCATGTAACTATTGAGTAACTCAAACTTGTGGTTTATGATGTTGGTAATTACTATTTAATATGAAGTCAAGTTAAGGTCCCTGAAAGCCACGGCTGAGTCACAGCATCCCCCCCCAATTAAAAAATGTGAAATGTATGCTATCAGCTCTGTGTGAGCATGTTCTCATTAGCATTGATCTTGAGATGTCTTACTTATGAGGAAAGAGTGAGTGATTTTAAATGAGATGGTTCTGAAGTAAGAATAAGAATCTAGATATAATTTATTTCTAGAAACCCCCACATGATACGGGCCTTGAACAAGAGAGGGACACATTTTTGGAAGGGTTGCTGATTTCTGAAAGCTTGGTGATTCAAAAAGATTGTTTCCATAGTTGGCTATTGTAAATAATGCTGCAATGAACATGGGAGTGGAAATTTCCTTTCGAATTAGTGTATTTGTGTTCTTTGGATACATACCTAGGGGTGGAATTGCTGGGTTGTATAGTAGATCTATTTTTAATCTTTTGAGAAACCTGCATGGTGCTTTCCAGAGGGACTGAACCAGTTTAGATTCCCACAACAAACCGTGTAAGATAGGAGATTTGTAATAACTGTTGTAAGATGCATCTATAAATGGAGAGGAGTGAAAATCAGAAATTCTTCCCTCTCTCCCTCTCTCCCTCTCTCCCTCTCTCCCTCTCTCCCTCTCTCCCTCCCAATATTCTCAGATGTTCAAGCAGGAGAGCTTAGCCACTGCAACTCTGATTGGCTGCCATGGGAAGAAGAGCAGAGGCTCCACCGAATCACATATCGACCATTTGTATCTTTCTTAGTCTCCTCCCTAGCTTCTTGGCAACAGGTGTAAGTTGTTGCTCTTCGGGGGAAACCAGCCTGGGGTTGCTATGGAGATAGGGCGCTGCAACTTGGAGAGCAACTAGGAGGCTTACAGACTTCAGCAAAGTGACAGCCTTGTGTTCCATATCTGCCTACTCCCTTCGCTCAGAATTGTTTTTTTTTTTTCCTCTCTACTACTTCCATGGAAGACTTGACTTCCCTGAAGCAAGAAAAAGAAAACCAAGAACTGGAGGAAGTGGGACCACCATGGGAAGACATGACAGCAGTTTCTTCCCAAGATCCTGAGCCTGAGTTATTACAGCCCGTTGAGTCAGAACAGGGATTGGAAACTGAACTGCAGAGCGGGAGCAGCCCTTCTCCAAGCCCCCAGGCTGGAATCAGCACGCCCCTGGGTGAAGCCGCAGGACCAGGTGCACCATCTCCGCCTTCCCCTCTGAGGGAGGGCTCTTCCGCTGCTCCCCCTCCCCTGGTCCTGGCTGGGCAGGACTTTGCAGCACCGTCATCATCACAGTCAGACAAAGCCCCTAGTGTGATTCCTGAGAGCGAGACACAGCACTCTGACCATGTGGAACAATCATTTGATGAAATGGAGGAAAACACCTTTCAACAGTCTGAGCTTCCTGAGCTTCACCGGTTTGAAGAACCACGGGAGGTGGGCAATAACAACTCTAAACAAAAAGAACTGAGATTTGACATTTTAGAGGAGGAAGACCCAAATGGTAACTATGATCTGAGTCAGCCTGAGCCTGGGACCTCTGACATGGCCCCTAGCATGCTTGAGATTGCCATTCAGAATGCTAAGGCTTACCTACTGAAGACCAGCAGCAATTCCGGCTTAAATCTGTAAGTCTTGGAGGAAAAAAAAAAGTTTGTCAAAGAAGAGGCTATTAGGATCTAGTCTGTGTGAAAGTGTGTTTCTAAGAGTAGATGGAAATATATTAGAAAAAGTATGGTTAGCAAGAAACTAATAGAACTTCATCAAAGGACTCAGAGTAGATGGCTGGCAGGGACTCTTCTACCTTCTTTAAGAACTCTTGGCTCACAGAAATAAAACCTAGGAATTATGGAGTTGTGGTCTTGAGAGAGAGCATAAAGACAGTGAACTCCAAGCATCTCTCCAAGATGCTTCTGAAAGTAATTTATTGTTATCAGGGATGAGGTGTACATGTTTTTGATCTAAGAATTCTAGTGCTGTTATTGCCATTTTACTGAATGTTTTTATCATAAATGAATGTTGAATGTTGTCAAATGATTTTTCAGCATCTACCAAAATGATCGTGTGATTTTTATCTTCTTTTTTATTGAGCTGGTGAATGACATTCATTGATTTGATCCAGTTTTGCATCCCTGGGCTGATTCTCTTAACATACTACTGCGTTCAATTTGCTATGGGTTCTGCATCTATGTACATCAGAATTATCCATCAGTCTATAATTTTCTTTCTTCTGTCTTTGGTTTTAAGACTAAAATAATGTTGGCCCCATAGAATATGTTGGGTAGTTTCCCACCATCTTCAATTTGGGGGGGGGGGGGTGTTTGAGTGGGATAGCTATGTGCCTCTTTAAAGGTTTGGTAAAATTTACTGGAGAAGCCATCTGGTCTTGGGCTTTTGTTCTTAGACTATTTATTACTCTTTCATTCCTGTGCTTGTGATTGGACTGTTTAAGCTCTCTATTTCACCCTGATTCAATCTTGGAAGGTTGTATGCACCTAAAAATGTGTCTATTCTAGGTTGTCAGTTTGTTTGCATAGAGGTGTTTATAGTAGGTTCTCATGAGCCCATGTATTTCTGCAACATCTCTAGTGATTTTGCCCCTCTCACTTCTGATTCTATTTGATTAGAGTTTCTCTCTTCTTTCCTTCATAAGCCCAGCTAAGGGCTTGTTGATTTTATTTTTTTCAAAGAACTGGCTTTTGGTTTCACTGATCTTTGGACTGCATTTTTTGTTATTATTTCTGCTCTAATTTTAATATTTCATTTCTTCTACTGATTTTTGGATATGTTCTTTTCCTAGTTCCTTCAGCTGAAGAGTTAGGTGGTTTATTTGATACCTTTTCCCCTTTTATGTGGGCCTGTATTGCCATGAACTTCCCACATGGTACTGCTTTTAGAACATTCCATAGAGTTCAGTAGTGTCTCTCCATTTTCATTAGTTTCTAGTTACTAATGAAATGTCTAGTGACATTTTCATTAATCTCTAGTTTTGATTTCTTCTTTGATGTAAGAGTTGCTCAGAATCATAAAAGTTTTCACTAATTCAATTAGGAAATTAAAAAGTAGAACAGTGTTTTTAATAGAACAAAAATTCTGGAGTTCATCACATATTACAGGTCAGTAATATTTTATGATACTTCTTTCAGCTGAGGGTAAGCAGGAGATACAATATGAAATTTATTTCTTCTAAGGGAAGGGGCCTAGAAAAGACGTTAAGGTAAAATGAAAAACAAAGGTAAGCACTTTAATATAGATAACCGGAAGTTTTCAGTCTCAAAATGTGAAAATGTACCTGATTAAAAAAAATTTGTATCTTGATATATTTATTTTAATAGGCTAAATTTTCATAACATCTTGGAGGCATTTCTCAAGGAAAATTCTGGAATAGGCTCTTTCTGAGGTGGAAGAAGTTACTGTCAGAGTTTATCCACTTAAAACTTTTAAAAGTGTTCAGTTGTTTCTTAAAACAGAGTCCATATGAAATGCTTCCTCAAGTGCTTTTGACATGGATCTTATCTGGAATTTTCTCTTTCTGGGTAGGTATGATCATCTTTCTAATATGCTGACCAAGATCTTAGATGAGCGTCCTGAAAATGCTGTGGACATCATTGAAAATATTAGCAAAGATGTAAAGATGGCACATTTTAGTAAAAAATTGGATACACTTCAAGATGAGAATGAAATGCTTCCAGCATATGAAATAGCAGAGAAACAAAAAGCACTTTTTCTCCAGGGAAATTTGGAAGGAACTGACCAAGAACTGGAAGAGGAAATAGTAAGTCACTGCTGTAAATTTTAATAGTCTAATTTTCGAGTTCTTTTTTCCCCAGTGAGTGATGTGTTTAAATTCATGCAACAATCTTTTGTAACTTCCTAAATCATATTTGCATCTTCATTTCATATCATTTGTTTCCTTATTTTTTCACAGCATGTTTTAGTGTTTCCCAGACTTACCTGTTTGCTATGTGTGTTAAAGCTACTTGATATCAGAGAAAATGGTTTATCTTTACATTCTCTGGGTGTCTAGCTGTTTTTTTTTTTTTAAGATTTATTTATTTATGCATACAATCTGGGGTACAGGCCACAGGTGTGGGCCGGCGAGAGGGTTCACCAGAGACAGAGTGGGGAGCATAACAGACAGATCGACAGAAACACACTGCTGAGGGGAGCAGCGGGCGAGGCAGGAGAGGTCTGCCGCAACATGTGGGAATCTCGAACTCGGCTGGGCATCGAACTCCACAGCACAGCGCTTAACCGCTACGCCACCAGGGAGGCCCTAGCTGTTTCTTATTATATTTTCTTGGATGAATGAATTAATATCAGATAATTAAAAATTAGGATTTAAACCAAGTTGCCATCGTGATTTTTATTTAACCTACATATTATCACGACTATAATGTAAAATGTGATAATATATAAAAATATATAAACGTATAAACATATTTTGTTGTAAATATATATGTATAGATAGGTTATAGTACATTTGGTTAATTCAGGGTAGTAAAAAGAGCCACGTAATATTTTTTATAAAAGGAGGATGTTGAATTTTTATTACTCATAGTGATTATTAAACTACACCTGAGCGGTACACATGCAAGAAAACAATATATTGGTGAGCCGTAGGACACAATGGAGGAAGTTACATTTATAAATAATGTGAGAAGAATTACAATTCAGAAATTATCAGCGTTTGATCAAATTTTGGGGAAAATGTTGACATGATGGAAAGAGAAAGTGAGCTAATTTCAAGATGTTTTAAAAAGCAGTTTTGGAAGCAAGCAGTTATTTCATGGATAAAATGTTAACCACAGTATTTATGTTCCCAGGTAGAAAATTGTCTTCCAAATGTAATGGAGTCAGCTTTTTATTTTGAACAAGCTGGAGTTGGTTTGGGCACAGATGAGACTTACCGAATATTTCTTGCCCTCAAGCAACTTACTGACACTCACCCAATACAAAAATGCCGTTTCTGGGGCAAGATCTTGGGTATGGAAATGAATTATATTGTAGCTGAAGTGGAATTTCGCGAAGGAGAAGATGAAGAGGAGGTGGAAGAGGAAGATGTAGTTGAAGAAAGAGACAATGGAGATAGTGAAGCTGATGAAGATGATGAAGATGAATTACCAAGGTCCTTTCACAAGGCTCCCCAGGCTATACCAAAAGAAGAAAGTAGAACAGGTACCAACAAATATGTTTATTTTGTTTGCAATGAACCAGGAAGACCATGGATGAAATTACCATCAGTTACACCTGCACAAATTGTTACTGCAAGAAAAATCAAGAAATTTTTCACTGGGCGATTGGATGCTCCCATCATAAGCTATCCTCCTTTCCCAGGAAATGAAAGCAATTACTTACGCGCACAAATAGCCAGAATTTCAGCAGGGACCCATGTCAGTCCTCTAGGATTCTATCAGTTTGGTGAAGAAGAAGGGGAGGAAGAGGAGGAGGTAGAAGGTGGACGAGATAGCTTTGAAGAAAATCCTGATTTTGAAGGTATCCAAGTCATGGACCTAGTGGAATCCCTGTCTAATTGGGTTCATCATATACAGCATATTCTCCCTCAGGTAGGGGTTTTTTCATTCTTATCACCCAGTTAGCAAATATTCATTAAAAACTCCCTACAGTGTTCAAATATATACAAAATGAAGGCCCCCAGACTCTAGACAGAGACCATTAAAAAATCAAGTCACAACAGAGCAGTATATAGCTGCTATGTCATATAGAGCTGTGATCCTCAAACATATTTCTATTTCCAAATGGAAATAAACTGAATATTTTTATGGGTTTTTAAATAATTTTTGCAAAGATTTAGAATTTTGTGTTAATTTTTTATAAGAGAATTTTAAGTATATGTTAATCAAATGGGAAATTATAACCCCAAAGCTCTGTAACTAATGTTATCACATTTTAAATATTAGGGCTAATGATAATAACAGTACCTTACCACTTTCATATATATTCTTTATTACAAATGAGTGAAATGCATTATTACCTTTTTCACTAAGACTCTACTAATTTAAAATATAAATATTTTATAACTTTACTAAGTTGACAGATTTTGTAATTAAAAAGTACCATCTTTGCTTGAACAAATGAAATAGTTTATATTTTAAAAGAATAAATGGCTTAATTCCCCCAAAGTGGATCTCTGCAGGTAACTGCTTTAATTCAAATGATTATTCTGATATTTTAAGGTCCTCATTAGTCTACTAAACCTTGCCTGTCGCTACAGGGTCGCTGTAATTGGTTCAACCCCATGCAAAAAAGTGAGGAGGAGGAAGAAGATGAAGAGAAAGAAGAGGAAGAAGAAAAAGAAGAGCCTGATTTTACTGAGCAGGAAGTGGGGCCTCCTCTTTTGACACCAATCTCTGAAGATTTAGGTAATTTTACACAGACTGCATAATATACTATATATTGTATATATACTATAGATGTACATATACTTTTTGTTATTTATGTCTTTTACATTTTGTATTCCCCTTGGGCAGCCCACCACCAATTCACCCGTGATCCATCTCCATGGTCCCCTGTATTCTCCTCTCTTCCATTTTGTGCCCTTATCCTCCCCTCCCTGTCCCCCCCCAACCGCTGAGTGTCTCTCTCCCACCCGGCCTCCCTATAGTCCTGTTATAAGTGAAACCATTCGATATTTTTCTTTTTCTTTTTGGCTTATTTCACTGAGTATGATTCCCTCTAATTCCATCCATGTCGCTGCGAATTGCATGTGTTTATCTTCTTTGAATGCTGAATAGTATTCTATTGTGTATATGTACCACATCTTCTTGATCCAATCATCTATTTTTGGACATCTGGGTTGCTTCCATACCTTTGCTATTGTGAATAGTGCCGCAATGAACATACGGGTGCATGTATCCTTTTGGATTAGTGTTTTTGTGTCCTTTGGGTAAATTCCCAAAAGTGGTATTGCTGGGTCGTATGGGAGCTCCATGTTTAGCA
>PVIJ01011273.1:5151-41930 GCA_004024925.1 Scalopus aquaticus | reverse complement strand
TACATAGAAGAAAACATAGGTCATACATTCTTTCACATCAGTAGGGATGTGTTTGAGGACTCCACTCCAAAAGCAAGAGAACAAAAGCAAAAATACAAAACTTGCAGGCAAACCTTAGATCTGAGGCATACGGAAGGAGGGGAGGAGGAAAGGGGTTAAAACAGGGCTGGGAATAGCACAAGGGACTATGGTGATGGTTCATGGGTGCCCTGGTGGTGGGAGAATTATTGGGACTATATCTGAGGGGAGAAATCCCATATGGTACAAAAATGAGCAACAACGTAAGAAAATAAAAAAACAAATTAATAAAAAGTTTTTTAAAAAGCAAAAATAAACAAATGGGACAGTTTCAAACTAAATAGTTTTTGCACAGGAAAAGAATCTTTTTTTGTTGTTGTTCAAGCTGGGGTACAGGCCAGAGGCGGGGGGGTGGCGAGAGGGTTCACCAGAGACAGAGCGGGGAGCAGAACAGGCAGATCAGAAATACACTGCTGAGGGGAGCAGCGGGCGAGGCAGGAGAAGTCTGCCGCACCATGTGGGACTCTCCCCTGCTGGGTGTCGAACCCGCATCGTGCGCTGCCGACCAGCTCCACAGCGCAGCTCTCAACTGCTGCGCCACCAGGGAGGCCCAGGAAACGAATCTTGCAACAAAATGAAATGTCATCTTAACAAATGGCAGAAATTTGTATATTATGCATACAACAAGGGGTTAATACCCAAAATATACAAAGAACTCATAAAGCTCATCAATAAAAAATTTTTTTTAAATGAACAGAGGCTCTGAATAGAGCCTTATGTAAAGAAGACATATGAATGGTCAATAGGCACATGAAAAGATGTTCATATTCTCAAAGACAGGCTCTATTGGTAGGTCATAAAACAAATCTCAATCACTATTAAAGGGTAGAAATATTATGAAGTAGGTTCTCTAGCCAAATTGGAATGAAATTAGAAATCAATAATGGGGAGAAATTTGAGGATTCATGAATATGTGGCTATTAAACAGCACACTCTTGAACAGCCAATGGACCAAATAAGAGATTGAAAAGTAAAAAAAAAAAAAAGGTTTTGAGATGGATTAAAATCAGTATACAACATAACAAACCTTATAGTTTGCAACTAAAGTAGGGCTTAGAGGGAAATTTATAGTGGTAAATGCCTATGTTGAGAAGGAATGGTAGAAAGAACTCCAATTAGAGTTTCTCCAATGGTAGAAAGAACGTCACCTGATTGGAATGAATTGAAGAACTATAAGAGAAATTAAAGAGAACAATTATAGATGTGTTCTTTTAGTTTTATTATGGAAAATAGGTATGAAAAAGATAGTGTTTTTTTAAAATAGGAGAAAAATAGCATACATATATACCATGCAAGTATATACAGTATATATAGTATATTACTATGCATATGCATTATTAAGGAAAGGTTTGTGCAGTTTTAGAATGGAACAGAAGGGGCCTCCCTGGTGGCGCAGCGGTTAAGCGCTGCGCTGTGGAGCGGTTGGTAACAGGAACGCGAGTTCGGCACCTGGCCCAGGGAGATTCCCCGGGCAGACCTCTCCTGCCTTGCCTGCTGCTCCCCTCAGCAGTGTATTTCTGTCGATCTGCCTGTTCTGCTTCCCACTCTGCCTGGTGAACCCTCTCACCACCCCACGCCTCTGACTGTACCCCAGCTTGTATGCATAAATAAATAAATCTTTAAAAAAATAAAAAAATAGAATGGAACAGAGGAAATTTCTTTGTATACTTGAAATTACTGTCATTTGCTCCCCCTATAGACTCAAACAAATTTCCTTTTCTCTTCCTTGTTTGCTGGAACCAATATCTTTCCTAGAAGGGATTGCCAAATTAATCTATTGTTAAAAGAAATTAATGGTAGAAACATAATAAAATAGTTTAATTAAATCACATTAGAGTTAAAATATTTAAAAATGCATAGAGTCAAATAGATCAATGATAAAAGATGGGGAGAGAGTCCAGAAATAGACCCACATAATAATTATAGACATTTAGTTTTCTACACAGACCCCAAAGTAATTTGATGGGATAAGAGAATTTTTTCAACTGATGGTGGGGGAACAACTGAATATCTATATGTAAGAAATGACCTTCAGTATCTACATCATAGCATACACAAAAATCAATTTGAGATGGATCGCAAACCTAATTGTAAAAGCTAAAATTATAAATCTTCTGGAAGAAAACATAGAAAAATGTCTTTGCAACCCAAGGACAAGCAGTTTTCCCAGAGCAAAACGAACACCAGCAATAAATGAAAAAAAACCAAAAAACAAAAAACCACAAACATTAAATTAAGCTATCAGAATTAAAAACTGCTCATAAAATAGAACAATAGTAAAAAGACTAACCACAGACTGAAGAAAATATCTGATGCATATCAGATAATTTGTTTTGAGAATATTTATATATAAATAAAGAATTAGATCAATAATAAATAAATGAAAAAAATAATGTATTGTATAACATACAAACAATATAATGGGCAAGAGAGAGACATTTCCAGTTGTGAACAAGAAGAAGTAATTTGCTTTTTGGTAGGCCTCCAACTAAGTACAAGCCAAAAGTCATGGATGTCAGACATAAAACAAACATGAGACAATCCTGAAATGTGTGGAAAAGGAAGCATGACAAAAGACATCAAGACTAAAGGAATAACATGGTGGTGAGTGTCTTGGGTTTTTTTCTTACCTCCTATATCCTGACTAGGTGCTGGAGAGGCCAACAACCCAGAAACATCAACAGGCATGGGTCAAAACATACAGTCCCAATAAAAGTCTATTCTCTCTTGTCAAAGAACTAAAGGGTACAATCAACAAGACAGAAACATTTTAGAAAAATTTTCTACTCCAGTCAAACACTATGGAAAAAACTGGGACTCCTCCTCCATCAGCAAAGGCTGACTATGGAGTGTAGACTTCTACACTCCAAATTTCGTTTCTATGATTACCAAATGATGTCTAATAGTTGAAGCAAAGCTTTAATATTGTCTGAAGTAGTTCTCAATATATGCAGAAGGGGTTAATATAATCATCAACAGGGAAATGTAAAACAAATTACAAGTAAACAAGGCCAATACTCCACTCAAACTGGTAAAAATATTGACACCAATAGATGTATAATAGATTATACATGCTTAATGGAATTTCTGGGGCAGTCACAAAATAACTTCTAAGCAATCTCTGGGTCAAATAGGATGTCACAAGAGAAATTTATAAATACATAAATGTAAACAACCCAAAAGTTCATAAACTGATGAATAAATACAACTTGGTATAGTCATACTGTTGAATATTTTTCAGTCATGAAAAGGGATACAGCATATGGCAGAAAGTGCATGAACCTTGAAAACATGCTAAGTAAAAGAGGCAGATACAAAAGGTCGCATATTATATGATTCCATGTATGTGAAATGTACTGAATTGGAAATTTCATGCAGACAGAAAGTAGATTAATAATTGTCTCTGTCTGAGGGGCTTGGGAGGAAATGGAGAGTGGCAGTTAATATGTATGGAGTTTCTTTTTGGAGTGATGAAAATATCCTGGAATTAGATAGTGGTGATGGTCGCACAACTTCAAAAAATAGACAAAAAACCACTGAATTGTTCCCCTCAAAATGATGAATTTTATTTTATGTAAATTATATCTCAATACAATTGTTTAAAAAACCTCAAAGAACTGAATGAAAATGACAACGTATCAAAATTTGTGGGGTACAATGAAAGCAGTGCTGAGCCAGAAACATATAGCATAAATGATTACATTAAATAAGTAGAATAGTCTCAAATCAACAATCTAAGTTTCTAACTAAAAGCCTAGAAGCAGAATATCAAAATAAGCCAAAACAAGCAGAAGGGTGCAAATAGTAAAGACAAGATTTAAAAAAAAAGTCAATGAAATTAAATACAGAAAAACAATAGAGAAAATCAATGCAAGGAAAAAAAGCCCTAATGTTATATAAAAATCAATGCAGCAAATATTCAAGAGAAAAATTAAAATGTGGAATTGGAATTCCCTTTAAATCATCTTAGCAATCATGACAGCATTCTCAGGATGCTCCATCTCCCAAAAGACAATATTTTATTTCTGAACTATTTGCAACGTACTCTGATTTGCTCCTGAGTTGCCTGGCCACTGATATGATTCATGTTTCCATTACCAGCTTCACAATCTGGTGTAGCAGAAATAAATAAGCTCTGGAGTTAGAGTTGGATTTCAATGCTGGCTCTGTGCCTTACAAAGTGTGTAACTAAAATAACTTCCTTGAGGCTCCTTTTCCTCTTATATGTATTGAAAATCATGTAATTTTCCCTATCTCAAAGGTTTATCGTAAGAATTAAACAAAATGTAACATATCTAGCACAATTCCTGGCACATTGTGGGCATTCAGTGAATATTAGTTCTCTTCCCTTCCCTTGTCCTATTGTATTTTATCATCCTCAAGGAAATGAACGTGCTGAAAGAATGATATGGAGACAATTCATGATATCCTAAAGCAAATGGCTAAAGAAAAACTAGACAACAAGCTTGCCAAATTTCCCAGTGTGGTCCATATTGGTCAGCTGAATTCCTGATAAGTTTGTTGGAGGAGCAGCCTCCAAGCCAGACCAGATTGAGGTCACAGTGGCCACTTGGCCGTCCTGCTCTGGGGCTTCCTGCTTCCACTGACAGCTGCCAGCACTTCAGAGTGACTAAGGTCATTCTGAAGTCACTGCTACATAGCCTGCTTCAAGTTGCCTGCATGTGCATTTGCAAGCAGACAACTTTGGCATAGGTGTATTCCTGTTCAGGAGCAGCATGTCTCTCTCATGCATGACCACCGGGACATGTGTGGCATGCTCTGGGTGCCTGCAGCACTGTGCATTTTACCATCAGTTGCATGGACAGGCCAGGGGTCTGTCAACAGTCATGAGCTATGCCTCCAGAGCAGTGATTTGAGGCCTTACTACCAATCCAGGAGCTGGATGCCATGAGGCCTGGCATCCTGTATTCATAGGCAAGTGCACCAAGGCCAGTGGCTCCTGTGACTTTAGGGCCATTGGGTCAGCTGTACTGGATTTGTATAGTGGACTGGATGTCCACCGCCTTCCTGAACATCCTGGCCCCACCTTGTAACCCCGATGATGGCTGGAACCAACAACCTTAGAGGCAGTGAATGTTGCTGGAAGGTGGAAGGTAGAGCTTTCTGAACTCCAACCACCCTGGCTTTGGTAATGGAGGGTAGCTGGAAACTAGGGAAGAAGCAGAGCAACCACGAAAACTTTAAAAAGTGGGAATACAAGCAGGCTGGTCTCTTTGTGGATGGTTGTAGGTTTGCACTCTGGTCCTTGTGCTCTGGTCTCAAGCTCATGGATGGCATACGCTTGCCTTCTGGTTCTAGCCCTCCACTTTTAAGAATTTTTTTTTCTTCGTTGTAGTCCCCATAGTTCTACTGCCACCATATCACCCCATATTCCGTGTGTTCAGCTCTTCCCTGATCTGCCCCTCACTCATCCCCTTCCCTGCTATATGCCTCAGCTCTATGGTCAGCCTTCTAGATTTGACATTTTCTTGACCTTTGGTTTGGTTTCTCTATATTTCACATACAAGTGAGATCATTCGGAATTTATCTTTTTCCTTCTGACTCACTTCGGCTAGCATAATCACTTCCAGCTCCACCCATGTTGCTACAAATGGCATGAGTTTGTCTTTTTTGACCACTGAGTAAAATTCCACTGTATATAAATATACCACAACTTTTGATCCATTCTTCTATTTTGAGGCATTTGGGTTGTTTCCATTTCTTTCCAGCCCTCTACTTCTGATCACCAGACTAGCTTCTGCTCTCTTCACCAAGTATACTGGCCCGGTGCTCTGCTTCTGGCCAGATAACTGGACCCTTCTTCCATAAGGCCAGTCCTTGTTGAATGGGACAGCTGCCACCTTAACTGCAGGCCCCTGCTTGAACTTTAGTCTCTGCGCCGCAGACACTATCTGGAGTAAGACAGACTATATCTAGCTATGTGTTGACCTCTCTCTTTCTTACCTTTATTCTCTCCTTATGTAAATAAATTTTGTTAATGCTGTTTCTCCCCATTTGTCTGTTTTAGAGTCATGTCCTGCAATTGTAAGCACATTGGTAAGAATCCCGTGGATTTGCTGTTTCAGGGTGACATCCCAAGACTTGCACAGAGTGTCATTACTTAGACAATTTATTTGCTACTCAAGAGGAAAGACCATGTATTTTACCTTACATCTCCAGAACTTATAATGTATTGCACTTATGAATGTGTTAGGTGGGTTGCAAAGATTAGATCAATGTTCAGAACATAGGTTAGTCAGAATTGCTTCACCATGCTCACTTAAGGTAAACACGTTTGCCAGAGTCACAGGGTAAGGAAAGCAGTATTTTATGACACAATAAGATAAAGGAACATTTTGATAGTAGGGTACACCCTTGCTCATTAGATTTTGTCATCTAGAGGGGGAGCAGCAAGATGGAGACAGTGAAAATGCATTTCTTCTCCTTGTACTCTGAGCTCCAGCATGGCAGAACAAAGACACTAACTCCTGAAGGTTACACAGAGGACTGCAGTGAACATTGGGAACAACATCCATAGGAAGTGTCCTTAGCTTGGCTGCCAGATACCCTGAGAGACCAGCTGCCAGCCCAGCCACTCCTAGTTACCAACCACCAGCTGGCAGCCTCTAGATATGAGACTGAGAGACGGGCAGTCCCAGTATCCAGTTATCAGCTGCTTGAGTCAGGCCTCCATCCGCCAGCTGTGAGAGCCAGGCTGCTCACAGCATTCAGCCGCCAGCTGCAGGAGCCAGGCCTCTCTCTTCCAGCTGAGTGAGGGAGAACCTGGCCGTTCCCAGCCTCCAGCTGCCAGCTGCAAGACCCCAGCTGCCAGCTCTAAAATCCAGGCTCCTCCCAACTTCCAGATATGAGCTGTAGGAGCCCAGCCCCCATCTACCAGCTAGGAGAGCCAGGTCACTTAGGGTCTTGAACCTATGGGAGCTGTGGGAACCTGTGGAAAAATTAAAATAGTATTCACAAAGTATTAAATACGTATGACAAAAAAGCCAAGAATATACAATGGAGAACAAATGTTGGGAAAACTGGTCAACCACATGCAGAAAAATGAATCTAAGCTACTCTCCCACACCAAACAGAAAAAAAACTTAGTTAAAATGGATTAAAGACTTGGATGTAAGACCAGAATCCATTAAACATATAGAAGAAAACATAGGCAAAACACTCTACAACATTGGCTTTAGTGATGTCTCTGGGGATTCCACTCCAATCGCAAGGAATATAAAAGCAAAAATAAACAAATAGAATTACATCAATCTAAAACATTTCTGCACTGCAAAAAAAAAAAAACCAAAAAAACTATAATTAAAACAATAAGACACCTTACTGAATAAAAAAAATTGCACATCATACATCTGACAAGGGACTAAAATCCAAGATCTACAAAGGGCTCATACAATGAGAGAGAGAGAGAGAGAAAGAGAGAGAGAGAGAGAGAGAAAGAGAGAGAGAGAGAGATATCAAAGAACCTAAAGAAAAAATGGGGAGAGGAACTAAACAGACACTTCTCCCAAGGAGACATAGAAATGGCAAAAGACATGAAAAAATGTTCAACATTAGGAAAATGGAAATCAAAGCCATAATGAGATACAATATTATTGAGAAGGGCCCATATAAAACCCAAACAAATATAAACAACAAATGTTGGTGAGGGTGTGGAGAAAAAGGAACCCTCATTCCTTGTCAGAAAGTAAGACTGGTCCAGCCCCTATGGAACACATTACAGAGGTGTCTCCAAATATTAAAAACATATCTACCATATGATCCAGCAATTCCACTCCTTGGCATTTATTCAGAGAATGCAAAAATGTAATTCAAAGGTATATATGCATTTCTATGTTCATTGCAGAACCATATACAATAGCCATTTTATGGAAGCAACCCAAGTGCCCAATGCAGATAACTAGATTAATACGGTCATACACAGACATGATGGAATACTATTTAACTATAAAAATTATGAACTCTTGCCATTTGTACCAACATGGATGGAATTGTAGGGAGTTATGTTACTGAAATAAGCCAGAGGGGGAAAGATAAATACCAGATGATTTCACTTATATGTAGAATATAGAGAAATAAAACAAAAGAACCAGTAAAACTAAGCAAACAAACAAAAATGTCTAGAATTGGACTTCAAAAAGGAGACTACTGGGGAGTGAGAGTGAGAATGGGAACAAAGTGGGGAGGGGGTCCAATGCTATACGATAAAGGGATGTGGGTCATTTGGTGGTGGGTAGGGCATGGTGATGTACATCTGAAGAAGTGTGAACCTATTCCACTGAGTCATAGACAGTGCTTTAAGCCATTGTAACCCCAAAATTAGAGATTTCAGAAAGTGTAAAAAAAATTGTCATCCATAAGAGGAAGAGTGTCTTGAATGCTTAAGTATATCATGATTTACTATCATATTTATTTATTATATTTGTTGTTTTAGAATAAGTTATTCTACAAATTTAGGGTTGCAATAAGAACAGTTGATGAAACCCACTTATCCAGAATCTCTGTTACTGATGCCTTCCTCATCAAAAGAGAACTCTTGTATATGCAGGCATATTTTCTGTTTTTGCAATTGCTCTCATACAGTACTGAAGCCACACCACTGTGTCTTCTTATAGTTGACCCTGGGGGAAACTCAAATCCACATCCTGCGTCTGTGTCATGAAGTCTTCCCCTCCAATTATTACTTCAGCAATCCTTTAGATTGCTTATTTGCCATTAACTATATGGAACTCCATTCAGAGGCAAATGAAATGTTAGAGGAATCAATTAGAAGACAAAAAGACCTCTCAAAAACCCTAAGGCCATAACTTCTTGCACTACACTATGCAGAGTTTTGTTGTAAATTTTCTCTATTTTGTGGTGGTCAATCCCTTAGCCAAAAGCGCCTAAGACACCACTTACAGTTTCAAAAATTGTCTCTGAAATTCTCCACTGGCTCCTGAACCAGATCCTCTCAAGTCAAGACCACCATCTCTTCATTCTTTTTGAAAAGCTTTCTTTTACTCTAGGTTCATTTAACCTCAGTAGATGATTCTCAAACAGATGGTCAGACAGAATACATCAAAGTTCATATCTATAATGGTCTCCCAAGTGTTACTCAAAACCTTAAAAAATGAATGTCCTTTTCAACACATGGCTTTCTCTAAAAACCAAATAACTTCTCTGTAATGCAAAGGTACCATTCCATGCAGTTATCATTTTTATCCTCAATATTTTCTAATCCTTACTACTAACACCACAACCTCCATATAGACTTCAGGGAATTACCCAGTCAGACCGTTTCCCCGGTTATCATTACCACCATGGTCACCTATAACCAACCTCTATCAAAGAGAGGAACTGTTCATGGTTTGGACCTACTGGAATTCCTACTTCAACATAGCTGTTTCTAGGACCTCATCTGGAATAGTTATGGGTCTGAAACGAAGTCCCCCTTTCTTTTTTATATCCACTACTCTCCTATGAGAACTTCATGCTTCTGCAAAACCCGCTTACTGTTCCCCTCATAAATTGTGCATTTTGATATCTGTGTATCGATATTTTTGTTCTTAACATTCCTTCCTTCATACTTTTTGCCTCTCCAGTTGTTTGATATAACCTACCTATACTTTTAGGTGTAATTAAAGTTCTAGTTCTTAATTCCCTACCTGGGTACAATCTCTTACTTCTCAAAATTCCTCCAAATCATTGTTACCCTTCTTGTGGCCCTTGTCATAAACTACCTGGTGACTATTCAGAACATACATTTGTTCCTTATTAAATTGTAAGTTCTCTAATAGCTGAGATGCTATCTTATTCAGCTTCCTATCCTCCTATAAAAAGTTGATATATTTGATCTCTTGTTTAGCTCTTCCTTGTTAGATTTATACCGAACTACTTAATTTTTATTGAATTTATTATAAATAGTATGGTGTTTTCAATTACAGCTTCCAATTGTTCATTGCTACCGTATGGAAATATGACTGATTTCTCTATATTACTATGTATCCCACAACTTTGCTAAATTCACTTGTAAGTTCTTGAAATTTTTTTCTCCTACTAGATTCTTTGGGATATTCTAAAGAGAAAATTATAGCATAAGCAAATAGGGACAGTTGTAGTCCTTCATTTGAAATGTATATGCTCTTTATTTCCTTTTTTTGCCTTATATAGACTAGGACATTCATTATTATTTTGGATAGGAGGGATGAGAGAAGACATATTTGCCCTTTCTGTTGTTAGGGATAAAGCATTCAGTTTTTCACCATTAGGTATAGGGTTAATTTCAGCTACGTTTGAGATTCCCTTCATCAGGCTCAGTACGTTCCCTTCTATTTCTAGAGTAAAGGATTTTTAACTTCTTAAAAATCAAATTTTATTAATTTATCATTAGTTTACAAAACATTATGTAATTTTGGGAGTACATCTTCACACCTTGATATGTGTATATGTTTTACTCACCCACCATCAAATTTATAGTGCCATCACACTCTTAAAATGAACCCCTCTACTCATTGCTTCCACAACCATTCCCCTTCTTCTCTGGTAGCCACCATATTTTTCACAGAGTCTAACAATTATTTTTGTTGTATCTTGCTAGTTCATCTGCTGTGAGTATTTATTTCCACATATGAGTGAAACGATCCAGTAATCATCTTTCACTTTCTGACTTATTTCAGTTATTCTAATGAGCTCAAGTTCCATCATGTTGCAAGAGGCAAGATTTCACTTTTTGAATAGCTATGTAGTATTCCATTGATCAAATATATATATATATACACACATACACACACGCACACACACACACACACACACATATATACATTCCCAAAAATTCTTTATCCAGTCATCCACTGATCAACATTTAGGTTGATTCCACATCCTGACTATTGTGAATAATGCTGCTATAATATAGGGGTGCATATATCTTTCCAAATTATTGATTTCATGGGGTTTTTTGGTTTATTAACTGATTGGTTGGTTTTTTTATGAAGTACCATCATTTTACACCCTTGTTACTTTTTTTCATAGTACAGGGTTTCTCCCATAAGGTGTGGTCATCATAGGTCACCCACCACCAAATCACCCATTTTCATAAACCATTTTCCGTTGTCCTCTCCCTCTTTTTTTTCTCCCCTTCCCTTCTCTCGCACTCTTCCCCCTTCCACTCCTGGATGCCACATATCTATGGTCAGCTTTCAAGGTTTGGTTAAAAAATTTGTTTTGGTCTGACCCTATGTTTGGTTTCTCTATATTTCACATATAACTGTCACCATCAGGTATTTATCTTTCTCATTTTTCACGGTTTATTTCACTTAGCATAGTCCCTTCCATCTCCATCCCTGTTACTACAAATGACAAAAGACTAATTTCTGATTGCTGAGTAGTATTCTGTTGTGCGTATATACCACATCTTAATCCACTCATCTGATTGGGGGCAATAGGTTGCTGCTATATCTCGGCTATTGTAAATAGTGTTGCAATGAACAAGGGAGTGCAAGTGAAATTAGTGTTTTTGTGTTCTTCGGGTAGATGCCTAGGAGTGGAATTGCAGTATTGTATGGCAAATACATTTTTAATCTTTTGAGAAACCTCTATACTCTTTTCCATAGGAACTGGACCAGTCTACATTCCCACCAACAGTGTAAAAGTGTTCTTTTTTCTCCTCACCCTCACCAGCAATTGTTTTATTCTGGTCTTCTTGATATGAGCCATTATCACTGGTATGAGATGATATGTCATTGTAGTTTTGATTTGCATTTCCCTGCTGATAAACGATGACCATTTTTGCATGTACCTGTTGCCCATCTGTATATCTTCTTTGGAGAAGTGTCTATTTAGCTGTTCTGCCCCTTTTTTGATTGTTTTCTTTTTGTTTTCTTTGTTTAATTGTATGAATTCTTTGTAGATTTTTGATCTCAGTCCTTTCTCAGATACATGGTGTGAAAATAATTTCCCCCATTTGGTAGGGTGCCTTTTCATTGTAGTTACAGTTTCTTTCACTGTGCAGGTGCTTTTTAGTTTATGTAGTTTAAATTGCTTTTATTCTCTTTTGTTTCCCTTGTTGCAAGAGATGAATCCACAAAAATATCTCTGAAGCTTATGTCATGAAGTGTTTTGCTTATGTTTTCTTCTATGGAATTTATGGTTTTGGGTCTTACATCCAAATCTTTTATTCATGTTGAGTTTAATTATGGTCTAGGTCCCTTCCCTTCCCTTCCCTTCCCTTCCCTTCCCTTCCCTTCCCCTCCTCTCCCCCCCTCCCCTCCCTTCCCTTCCCTTCCCTTCCTTTCCCTTCCCCTTTCCATGTGGCTGTACAATTTTCCCAACACCAATTAGTGAGGAGATTTTCCTTGTTCCTGTGTATATTTTTGGCTCCTTTGTTATAGATTAACTATCCATGTGTGTGTGGGTTTATTTCTGGGCTCTCAATTCTATTCCATTCATCTTTGTGTTTTTTCAGCACCATACTGTTTTATACCAAAATAGTATAGTTCGATAGAATAGTTTGAAGCCTGGAAGTCTGATATAGCATTCTTTCCCTCTTTTTTGTTGGGATTGCTTTGGTTATTCAAGGTCTTTGTGGTTCCATATGAATTTCAGTAATATTCTATCTCTTTGAAGAATGCCATTGAAATTTTGATAGGGATTGTTTTGAATCTGCATATTGCTTTTTGTAGTATGGCATTTTCACAATGTTTAGTCTTCCAGTTCATTCAAAGGGAGTATATTTCCATTTCTTTATGTCTTCTTCTATTTATTTAAGCAATTTCTTGTAGCTTTCTTTGTATATGTCCTTCATGTCCCTTTTAGGTTTACTGCTAGATATTTAGCTTTTGGGGGCATAATTGTGAATTGGATTATTTCTTCCTCTTCTAGCTCATTGTTTGCATTTAGGAAGTCAACTAATTTTTGTTATTTTGCTGAACTGAATTATGTTTCCATTAGTTTTTCAGTGGAACATTTAATATTCTCTATGTATTTTTATCAAGTCATCTGCAGATAATATCTTAACTTCTTTATCAATATGAATTCTTTTTTTAAAAATCCTTCTGTTGCCTAATAGCTATAGTTAGGATTTCCAGTACTAAATGAAATAATAATGGTAAAGTGTTTTGTACAATTTCATAGTGGAAAAGCTTTCAATTTTCACATTGAGAATGATACTATCTATGGATGTCATATGTGGCCTATATTATGTTGAGATGAGTTTCATTTACCCCAGTTTTCATCATAAATGGTTGTTGAGTTTTATCAAATGCCGTCTTACTATCTATTGATATCAACACATGGTTTTTAAGTTTCCTCTGATTGATGTGGTGAATTTTGTGGATTGATTTTCAGATCATGAATAACTCTTGTGTCCCTGGTATAAATCCCACTTGGTCATTGTGTGTAATCCTTTCAATGAATTGTTGGGTTTGATTTGCTAAGATTTTATTGATGATTTTGCATCTATGTTCATTAGGGAGATTGGCCTCTAGTTTTCTTCTTTTGGTTTTGGTATGAGAATAATGTACTCATAAAATGTGTTTGAAAGTATTCCCTTCTCAATTTTTGAAAATGTTTGAGCAGAATTGGCATTAGCTCATCTTTGAATGTTTGGTAGCACTCACTTGTGGAGCCTGGACTTTTGTTTCTGGGAGAGTTTGGATTATTGTTTTGATTTCCTTGCTTGTGATTGATTTTTTTAGGTTTTCTATTTCTTTCCTATTTAGTTTAGCATGGTTTTATAATTATATGGATTTGTGCCTCTCTTCTAGGTTATTGATCTTATGAGTATATACATGTTCATACCAATCTTTTATTGTCCTCTCAAATTGTGCAATGTCTGTTGTAGCTTCTCCCCTTTTGTTTCTGATGTTATTTAATTGTTTTTCCTTTATTTTCTTAGTTAACCTAGTTAGATGTTTGTCTATTTTGCTTATTTTTTTTCAAAGAACCAGTTTTTGGTTTCATTAAATTTTTGACTTTTTTTAAGTTTCTATTTAATTTATTTCTGCTCTAATATTTATTTATTTCCTTTCTTTTACTGGCGTTTGGTTTTGCATGTTCTTCTTTTTCTAGTTCCTTGAGGTAGGAGATAAGTTTATTTATTTGATCTCTTGTTTCTTGATATAGACCTATATTGCTATAACTTCCCTGAGTATTGTTTTTGCGGTGTCCCTTAAGTTCTGGAAGATCGTGTCTTCATTGTCATTTCTTCGGCCCATGTTTTATTGTTTAATTTTCATACATTTTGAGATTATCCAGCTATTTTTCTGTTGCTGATTTCTCATTAGTCCATTGTGATCTGATAACAGACATTGTTTGTTTTCTGTTCTTTTAAATGTGTTAAGGAGCATTTTAAGGCCCAAATTTTGGTGTATTTTGGTGAATGTTCTTCATGATTCTGAAAACACTGCGTATTCTACTGATATTAGATGAAGTATTATATAGCTATACATTCCATCCATTTGATTGATGGTGCTATTGAGTTAAACTTTGTGCTTATTGATTTATGCCTGCTAGAACTTTCCAGTAGTGATATAGGGGTGTTAAAGTATCCAACTATAACTGTAGATCTATTTATTTCTTCTTGCAGTACTCTCAGTTTTTGCTTCAAGTATATTGATGCTCATTTGATATGTGTCTTCAGACCTAAATTGGGTTTCATTTAGACAATAAATTATTGGGTACTGTTTTTTAACCCACTATGTCAATATAATTGGTTTATTTAGAACAATGATGTTTAAAGTGATATCTTCCATATTTGTTACTGTTTTCCATTTATTTCCCTTGTTCTTTGTTCCTGTTTTTTTTTGTCTTCCAGTCTTTTTCTGTGTTTTGGAGTTTAATTGAGCATTTTATATGATTCTATTTTCTCTCCCATCTTAGCATCTTAAATTTTATTTTCCCCATTTTTAGCACTTAGCATACTGTTTGCTTTACTATTTACAACTAGTTCAAGTCCACTTTCAAGGAACATTATATTATAGTGTGAATCACTTATGATAACAAAATACTCCTAATTGCTCCCTCCCATTTCTTATGTCATTGCTGTCATTAATTTCACTTACAAATATTTATATAATGTATGATACATATTTTCTCATATATGGAATACTTTTTTACCATTGTTATTTTGAATAAACTAATTCTGTTAAATCAGTTAAGACTAATAAAAATAAGTTTTCATTTTACCTTCATATATTCCTTCTCAATAGTCTTCTTTTCCTTTTGTAGTTATGAGTTTCTGACCTATATTATTTTCCTTCTTTCTGAAAACCTTTTTCACATTTCTTGCATAACAGGTCTACTGGCAAAAATTTCCTCAATTTTTATGAACCTTTTTTTCTTCTCTTTTGGAGGATGATTTCACTGGATACAGATTTAGGTTGCTGTGTTTTGTTTTTTTTTTCTATCTCAACACTTAAATAATTTACACAACTTTCTTCTTGCTTGCATGGTTTCCCAGGAAAAGCTGAATATAACTATTTTTAAAAATTAATTTTTGCATAGAAGAGCTGGAGTGTAGGCCAGAGGTGCAGGGGGTGAGAGGATTCACCAGAGACCGGAGTGGGAAGCAGAACAGACAGATCTATTGAAATATACTGCTAAGGGGATCAGTGGGCGAGATAGGAGATGTCTGCTCCGCCATATGTGGTTTACCTCCCTGGCCAGGGATCTAACTCAGCCTTTTTGGTTAATGGTGCTGAGACTTTTAATAATGTTTTATAGTTTTCTTTGTATCTATCCTTCACCTCTTTTGTTAGGTTTATTCCCAGGTATTTGATTTTTTTTGTTTGTTTCTATTATAAAAGGGGTGGTTTTCTTGATTTCTTCCTCTTCTGAGTGATTGTTTGCATATTGGAAGGATAGTGATTTTTGTTTGTTGATTTTGTATCCTGCTACTTTACTAAATTGATTGATTATTTTGATTAGTTTCTCTGTGGAGTTTTTAGGGTTCTCTATGTGTATTATCATATCATCCGCGAATAGTGATAGCTTTACTTCTTCTTTCCCTATTTGGATTCCTTGTATGCCTTTCTCTTGTCTTATTGCTCTGGCTAGGACTTCCAGTATTATATTGAAAAGCAGTGGTGACAGTAAACATCCTCGTCTTGCTCCAGAGTTCAGGGGAAAGGCTTTCAGCTTTTCACTGTTAAGAATGATATTGGCTGTGTGTTTGTCATATATGGTCTTTATCATGTTGAGGTATGTTCCTTCTATCCCCAGAATTTTGAGGACTTTCATCATAAATGGATGTTGGACTTTGTAGAATGCTTTCTCTGCATCTATTGATATGATCATATGGTTTTTATTTTTCTTTTTGTTGATGTATTGTTGACTTTCTGATGTTGAACCATCCTTGTGCCCCTGGAATAAATCCCACTTGGTCATGGTGAACTATATTTTTGATGCATTGTTGGATTCTATTAGCTAAAATTTTATTGCGGATTTTTGCATCAGTGTTCATTAGAAAAATGGCCTGTAGTTTTCTTTTTTGTGTTGTCCTTGTTCAGTTTTGGTATTAGGGTTATGAGATACCACCTCACGCCAGAGAGAATGGCATGCATTTAAAAAAACAGGCAACAACAAATGCTGGAAAGGATGTGGAGAAAAAGGAACTCTTCTACACTGCTGGTGGGAATGCAAATTGGTCCAACCACTACGGAAAATTGTATGGCGGTTCCTTAAACTGCTAAAAACAGAACTTCCGTATGACCCGGCAATACCACTTTTGGGAATCTACCCAAAGGACACAAAAATACTAATCCAAAAGGATACATGCACCCATATATTTATTGCAGCACTGTTTACAATAGCTAAGGTATGGAAACAACCCAGATGCCCAAAAACAGACGATTGGGTCAAGAAGATGTGGTACATATACACAATGGAATACTATTCAGCATTCAAAAAAAGATAAACACATGCAGTTCACAGCAACATGGATGGAGTTAGAGGGGATCATGCTCAGCGAAATAAGCCAGAAAGAAAGAGAAAAATATTGAACGGTTTCACTTATTACAGGAATCTAGAAAAAACAAAAAAGAGAGCGATATCCAGTGAGGGAGGGTGAAGATAAGGGTTCAAAATGGGGGAGAGGGGAGCAGAAGGGACTGTGGTGATGGTTCATGGGTGAATCAGTGGTGGATAACCCATGGAGAATACACTATAATGGAAAAGATACAAATAATAATAAATATAAAAAAATTTTAAAAATAGTGGTGAGACTTAACCTCTGGGCCACCAGGGAGGCCCTGAATATAATTCTTATCTCTACTCCTCTGTAAATAAGGTGTTTTCCCCTTTGGAATCTTAAATGATTTTCCTTTTATCTTCAAGGTTCTGTAATTTCAATAAAATATGCGTAGGAGAAACTTTTGATTTTTATACTGCTTATAGTTCTCTTGCCTTTCTGGATCTGTGTTTTGGTGTCTGATATTAATTTGGGGGAATTCTGAGTTATTGTTTTAATTTTTTTTTAAGATTTATTTATTTATACATACAAGCTGGGTACAGGCCAGAGGCATGGGGCGGCGAGAGGGTTCACCAGAGACAGAGTGGGGAGCAGAACAGGCAGATCAGAAACACACTGCTGAGGGGAGCAGCGGGTGAGGCAGGAGAGGTCTGCCGCGCCATGTGGGATTCTCCCTGGCTGGGCATCGAACTCGCATCGCAAGCTGCCGACAGCTCCACAGCGCAGCACTCAACCACTGCACCACCGGGGAGGCCCTATTGTTTTAATTTTTTTATTGTTATTATTGTTTATTCTTCTGTTCTCTCTTTCTCCCCCTTCTGACATTCTCATTATATGTATTTGACACATTTTTTGTTGTATCTGCATTTAGTTGCTGATACTCTTCAGTCTACTACAATCTGCAGTAATTATTTAATCTTTTGTCTTCATGACCTTGATACTTTTAATAAGTGCTAATCAATTATTTCTTGGTATATCTCTAAATTTGAATTCTTGTGATATTTTATTCTTGATTAAAGTTAGGGATTTTTGATAAGAACACCACAGAAGTAATGTATGTATGTGTGTGCCTACGCACATTTCGTTACTGTAGATGCTAACAATAATCTCTTTGTAAAGATGTTATCTTCTGGATTTCTCCTTAAACTTTCATCTGCTAATTTTAACATGCTTCAATGGACCTCACCTACAACAATAGTTATTACAATGTTTGTATAATTGTGATTTTTCTATTTATCTGATTCCTTGTAGATTTTTTAATCGGAATTTTCTGAAAAGAAGAGCTCTCTTGTCTTCTAATATATGATTATTCAATTATTTATAATGCCTGGAACGGTAAATATCTATTTTGTATAGTTATATTTTTTATTGAGATAATGCTGGTTTACAGCACTATATATGATGAAGGGTATATGTTGACACCTCATGTGTCAACAAAGCACCCCATGTCTTCTACCAGAGTCCACTGGAACCCCACTCTCTTTGTTCTGCACCCCACACATCTTCACTAGACTACAATTCTGCAGTCATATTTTTGAGGTTTGTTTTGGTTGTGTTTGTGTCTATATTATCCACATATGAGTAAAATCATCTATATTTGTCTTTGTCCTTCTGACTTATTTCACTTAACATAATCCCATCCAGTTCCACCCGTATTGTGACAAATGGCAAGATTTCTTTTTGTTGTAGCTGAGTAGTATTCCATTGTCATATATGGCTTTTATGATGTTGAGGTATGTTCCATCTATCCCAGTTTTTAAGGTGTTTATCATTAGTGGATATCGAATATTATCAAATGCTTTCTTTGAATCAATTGATATGATCATATGACTTTTATCTTTCTTTTTGTTATTGTGATAAATTTCAGAGGATCTGGTTGTTGCTCATGTTGAAATGGTGTGAAGATATCTTTAGAAAGCAGGTTGGCAGGAAATAAATTAGTGGAAAGAGTAAGGGTTTTAGAGTTAAGACTTGTGTTTGATTCCTGGATGTCTCTCTTACTAGGAAAGTGAAACTGAGGAATTTACTGAAGCTTCCTGAAGCTTAGTTTTTTCTTCTGTAAAAAAAAAAAAAGACCCTGAAATAATAATGTATACTTTTGATGGTTTTTGTAAATGCTAAATTTGATAGTATATCTATGTAGCTCTTAGCATATGAACGGCCCTTATATGTTCTCTTTTCCTTTTCTCTTCCCTCACTAGTGGGGAGAAAAATACCAAGAAAAACATTCACAAAAATAAATAATTAAAAGAATGATCCATCTTCTGGGCCTTTGGATACCATATCAAAAATTTACTCCAAAATTTAAAGCTAAACCCAGAAGCTATACTCCTGGGTGGAATACAATCCACTTTCTCTCTGCTTATTTTAACCTTCTATCTGAATTTCTTTAGCAATTTGAAATATACTAAAAACTCAAGCATTTAATTATATTTACTCAACGTGTTCAATAAGAATTTGTTGAGCACCTTCTACTTTTCTAGATTTATTACCACTGTCAAACACTGTATAATGTCTCAGATGAAATTACTTTAGATATAACTTGATCCAACTTCATCTTTTTACAGATTAGAGAAATTAAGCCTAGAGGGAGGATGTTGCTTACCCAATCTACATTTCACAAGTACTTCAGTAACAGAATAATCATTAGAATCCATGTTTCCTGACACTGGACTCAATCCCACAGCTTATGGTGGTTTTTCTCATTCTTTTTTTAATATAGTCCATAAGTTAACCCAAGAACCTTTGTGAGAAAAGCAAAACAATCTAAAATTAGTAAGTAGTTAACAGCAGGTTGGCTGCCCAGGGCAACATATTGCTGATGGTGAAATTTCAGCAGATGGATCTCTCAATCCCTTTCCAAAATTCAGCTAGTTGATAAATGAATCATGCTTTTCCCACTACACTGACAGAAATGTTGCTGTTTCCTCTAGTCTCCCCATGCTCAGGCTAGGCTCATTGGTGGAAAGGAGAAGCAGCAAAGATTAGGGTCTGGCACTTGGCTTCTTACTTTGTTTCCTGGTCAGAGGCAAACAAAACACATTCTGGTTAAGAACACCCTTCAGATATACAGGTTTGTTTACAACCAAGCTGTATCTTGAAGGCTTTAGTTGTGAGAAAAGGCAAGGAAATTTTGAACAGGTGCTATAAAAGAAACCCAAGCAGTACTCTGTTAGAGTGGAAAGGGAGGAAGTCATTTTCCAGTGAAGCAAATAGGATTGGTTTCATGGAAAGAGGATATTTCAGCTAGAATGACTAGAGAGCAATTGCAAAAACAGGGGACAAAGGCCAGGAGGTGTGAAATTACTAACCACACAAGAATAATGGGAATTTAGGGTGAGTTTCTTACAATGACTCTAACAAATCCAGATCATGGAAAGCTTGAAAAGTCCTAAGTATTTGGACTTAAATATGTAGGCAGATTTTTGTGAAAAAGAATGATGATTCAAGTTTGTGATTCAAACTCTATTTCAAAAGAATACTTCTACCAACAATGTAGGGTAACACAACACAGGCTAACAATACAACAAGCACGGAGAAGCTATTATAATAGTCCAGGTGAGAGATGATGGTTTGGATTAGGTCCATGGCACTGAGGAGGGAAGAAAGAAGCTCAATCAGAAAGATGCTCTGGAAGTGGAATAGATGGAATAGACAAATTTAGTGCAGCTGGTGAGAAAGTGAGGAAGGAGCCAATAAATTTAATCTGTACAATTAGTTAAATAAATGATTATTCAAAATAAGGACAAGAAAATAAGGAAGAGAAACAGATTTGGGTGGTGGGGAAATGATATAAAATTTTAATTTGCAAGGCTTATGATATATCCAAGTGGAAAGTGGTTTCTGAAGCTCCGGAGAGAAAGCTAGGGTAGAAGTCAAGATTTGACAGTCATTAGAACAATTGGTAGCTACAGTCATTGTCTGACATCAGCCAGAGAGACTGGACTGAGAAAAGAAGGGAACTAAGAGTGCAATCTCTAATAGTCCCCCAGTTATCCAAAACTGGAGTCTGGACTTATCTTTCTATATATGCAGAGGCATACATAAATTAATATGAACAACATCTGAATTTGGGAAATTTTACCTTTTCCTTTCCAAAAATTCTTTACTCTCTAACCTCGAAAAAAGCATTGTATTAAAGGAAAACATACGACTTTTAAAAAGAAAAACTTCTTATATCTCCACCAATATAACAGTTATTTTTATTGCCCCATGTTTATTCAGTCTCTAGTCATATAAATACACTAGTATCTATCATATAGTCTCTAGTCATATAAATATACTTACATAGCTATAATTGGAATTTATATACTATTTTGGTGCTTTATTAAAATTTGTTATTCCATTTTATTTTATTTTTTTATAATATTTCTTTTTTTAAGATTTATTTTATTTTTGCATACAAGCTGAGGTACAGGTCAGAGGTGTGGGGTGGTGAGAGGATTCATCAGAGACAGAGTAGGGAGCAGAATAGGCAGATCGAAGGAAATACACTGCTGAGGGGAGCAGTGGGTGAGGGAGGAGAGGTCTGCTGCGCCATGTGGGAATCTCCCCGGCTGGGCATTGAACTCGCGCAGCAGCCACCAACCAACAGCTCCACAGCGCTGTGCTTAAACCACTGTGCCACCAGGGAGGCCCCTGTTATTCCATTTTAATTCAGTTTTCATATATATCCTTTTTCATGTTATATGGAGTTCTATGAGGTTAGTTGTTTGCCTGTTGTGCCAAATACCATTTCAAAAATCATCAGTAAGAAGTAGTTGACTGACACTTTCCCTCAATCTCTCCTAAGTACAGTGATAAGAATGAGAGTGACTATAGTTCTGAATGATTTAAAGCTACAAGTTTGCAGATCATTCCACAGATTAAAATCAAAATAGTCATGATTCTCAAAGAAAACTGTTTCCATTTGAACACTACTGTGGCTTAAAGTTATTCCTTCTCCAAGAATCTCAGTTCAAGTACGAGGCCTCAAGTATGAGTAATTTTAAAGTTTATTTAAGGACTCAGCCACCCATTTGTCTTCCTCAATATGTTCTGAGACAGAACTTCAACTAAGCCCTTGATCCATATCATCTTGAATAAAACCTACTCTGATTGACCTTCCTCTTAGCTCGTAGCTACTGTGTCCCACATCCCCCCAAATCTTAGCTCTTCAATTATTTACTCCTTTGGTTTTCAACCCACTATTTCATTATTGTGCTTATGGTTATTTCTTCTCTCCTTTTCCCCCTCACTCTGCTCTTATGGCTAAGTGTTCCTGAGATTATCAGTTTTGGACATCTCTTTTGGTACAGGACCAACTTAAGAATACTCTTCAAAATCTCTCTCACAAGCGTTCCCCAGTATTCTTGAGATCAATAGGACCAGGTACAAAGCTTCAGTTTCCTGATTTATTTTATCAAATCAGCCTTTCAGACCTCAGCAAGATGGCAACAGATAAGGTTCCTTGCTTTGCTCCTAAGAGGAATATCTGACTGTTAACCATAAGGACATTCTGCCTGTGGACTTGAGTGAAATTGGGACACTTCTTAGACATCATAAATGAACATAGAGCAGCAGGGCTTGTGACTCAGCTAGGGGTCCTGGGGAGGGGAGAGTGAAACAGTGTAAAGGTATACACCCTTGACTGAGGGAAAACATGTGAGGAGGAACGGGGGCTGCTCCACTCAGGCTGGGTCCCCAGTAAGAAAGACAGTACTCTGGACTGTATTGCTACTGTCCCAAACATAGGAACTGGTACGGACCTCATGAAGTGTGCTGACAAAGTCCAAACTGCAGAGTATCAGACCTGGAACCTCAAAGAGGAGAAATATTGGCAGGGCCACAAATATGAGCTAGCCTTGCCCCTCCATCCCACCCTGATGACTCATCAATTGCAAAAGAAGAACTCAGGACCTATGGAAGTCAACTGAAGCCAAAAAATTACAAAATCAAATAATGCTAAAGCAACACCTGTGGGAAAACTAAAAATAGTTCAACTGTCTAAGCTACTACTACAGATATTTCATGTACACAGGAAAATTTAAAGCAGCACAAAGGGTAGACAAAAGAAAAACCATGGGAAATATGGCATCACAAGGAGAAAACAACATGTTAGCATCTAACTAAAAAGACATGGAAAATTTTATCTCCCTGTAAGACATAGATTACAAAATTCTCATAATAAAGAAAATCACAGAGAGAAAAAAAACTCAGACAAGCAAGTCAAAATGATAAAAGAAACTTATAAAAGTCAAATAGATAAAACAAAAATTCAGAAAAACAAATGAAAAAGCTCAGAAATAAGATAAATGCAAATTGCATGTGTTTATCTTCTTTGAATGCTCAATAGTATTCCATTACAGTGACATGGATGGAATTAGAGGGGATCATACTCAGCGAAACAAGCCAGAAAGAAAGAGAAAAATATCGAATGGTTTCACTTATAACAGGACTATAGGGAAACCAAATAGGAGAGAGACACTTGGGGGGGTGGGGGGAGGGGGAGGATAGGGCACAAAATGGAGTAGAAAAGAACACAAGGGACCATGGAAATGGATCACGGGTGAATTGGTGGTGGGTTACCCAAGGGGAATACAAAATGTAAAAGATATAAATAACAATAAAAATATATATTAAAAAAATAAATAATTTGAAAATACTAATCACATGTTTTGGATAGATTGAATCAAATAAAATATATTAAGATAAAAAAAGAAATAAGATAAATGACCAGAAGCTAGACGTTGAAGATTTAAATGATAAAAAAAAAGACATACAAGATGCAAAAAGCTCAACCAATGAAATGTAAAATAAAAGGAAAGTTATGGAAGCTGAATAGACCAAATGGAGGATTAAATCAATGGCCTCAAAGATAGCAATGCACATAGGTACCAGGCGGAAGAGGAGAAAAACTAGTTGTTGAAAAAAATGAAGATGAATTTGAGAAAGATCTGACTCCATTAAGAAAGGCACCATAAAGATAACGGGTAGCAGGGAAGGAGAAAATAAATAACAGAGGAAAGCTTCCTAAGTTTGGGTGAAAGATCTGAATATATAAGTTTATGCACCTCAAAAAGAACACCAGGATGTCTAAATGCAGTGAGACATGCATCAAGTCACTTAGTACTGAAAATACCAAGAGTTCTAAGCAAAGAAAACATAGCGGCTAGAAGAAATCAACAGGTTACAAATAAAGGCATTCCCATCAGGCTGTTGTCAGAGTTGTAAACAAAAACCATACAAACAATAAGATAATGGAATGATATACTAAAAATATCAAAGATAAATACTGTCAGTCAAGAATACCATATCCTGGGAACCACAGCCAGCTGGCGCTGCTGCTGCTCCAACCTGTTCCTGGTGGTTCACATGGGCCCTGCCACAGCCTTGATGATCCATGGGTTCCAGAGAAGCCACCAAGACTTCTTTTCCTGGGCCTGGAAGCTGATGGTGGCCAAGACTCACTCTGTGAAGTTCACGGATGTGGAGAAGTTAGCTAATGAATTGCGCATGCCATCTCTTCCTGAAATGATGTTTGGAGACAATGTTTTAAGAATCCAGCATTGCTCTGGCTCTGGGATTGAGTTCAATGCTAGAGATGCATTAAGATGTGTGAACAACTACCAAGGAATGCCTAAAGTAGCCTGTGCTGAAGAGTGGCATGGAAGCAGGACAGAGAGTGAACCCTCCAAAGAGGTTATTGAGCTATGTAATTGGACCTCTACAAGAGAACATTACTTGGAAAGTCACTTAAGTTAAAGGTTGATCTGACCTACAACAGATCATATAGATAAAGAGAAATCAAAGCCAGAAAACAGATTGTTTTTGAAGAAGTTCTCCTGTTGAAGGATGAACTTCCTGCTCATGGAGTTTCAAGCCTGTGTGTGAAAATTAGAATGATGCCACTAGCTTTTCCTGGTATAGCAGTTTTTATTGAGAATTGGTGGGGTATTTATCAGAATGAGTGACACAAGACTTTCTCATAAGGCCGACAAGACCTACGTGTTATGAGAATATGCATCAAGAGAGAGCAAAATTGCTAATTTGATGCATGTTTCACTTTCCCGCTTCATGGAAAAAATCAGATGGTATCATAGGGAAACTGAACAAAGTGTCAAAAAAGGGCAAAATTTGTAGGCAAACTATAGCTCTGAGGCATACAGCAAGGGTAGTCAAAACAGAGGAGGGAAGAGCACAAGAGACTATAGTGGCAGTTCACTGGTGATGTGGTGGTGGGAGATTTAAGGGTATTACACCTGAGGGGAGAAATCAAATACTGTACAAAAATGAACACTGATGTAAGAAAATTAAAAATGTTAATTAAGAACAAAAAGAAAAGTGCAAAAAAACAAAAAACCCACACAAAACCACAGTATTTACTGATAAAGGAAGTAGTTTGTAAGATGCTATTATTTCCTGAAAGAATTGCTTCTAATTCTGCAGACTCACAAGAAAGTACACTTGTGAGTAGAATATAATACGACATACGCACCATGGAGTCTGACTGGAGACTCCGGATATTTTGAGGGGATATATTTATTATGAGAATTAATTGCCTTGTCTATGTGCAGATTTTCTGTAGCCTTAAAGGAAAAAAAAATAAGGTTGTTGCAGGCAGCTTCCACTCTGTACTGTATCTTCAGATTTATATTTACTGGAGTTAAATTAGGATTTCCAAATCACCACAAAGTGGGACCTCACCACTAGAGATGTGCACATGTCTCCTGTGTAGTGGGCGTCATCTGCCTCCTTCACGAGTCACGGCCTCCTACCTGTGGGAAGAGTAACTGAAGTCACTGAGGAGCAAAACCTTCTGACTTTCATAGGACCCTTTTTTGTGAGGGTTCTTTGGCTATTCTGGGCCTTTTGTGGTTCTAAATGAATTTTACTAATGTTTATTCAATTTCTTTAAAGAATGTCATTGGATTTTGATAGGGATTGTGTTGAATTTGTATATTGCTTTGGGTAAGATGTCCATATTGACAATGTTGATTCTTCCAATCCATAAGCAGGGAAGAACTTGCTGGTTTTTTGTGTCTTCTTCTATTTCTTTTAAAAGTGTCCAATGGTTTTCTTTAAATAGGTCCTCCACCTCCTTTATTAGGCTTACCCTAGGAATTTAATTTTTCTAGATGTAATTGTGAATGGAATCTCTTTAAAAAATTCTTCCTCTTCTATCTTATTATTTGCATAAATGAAAGTGATTGATTTTTGTGCATTGATTTTATAATCTGCTACTTTACTGAACCAGCTTATTGTTTCAATTAGTTTTTCGGTGGCACCGTTAGGGTTCTCTGGTATATTATCATGTCATCTGTGAATAATGATTGCTTTTTCTTTTCCAATTAGGATTCCTTTTATATCCTTCGCTTGTCTAATTTCTCCAGCAAGGACTTTCAATACACATTGAATCGTAGTGAGGAGAGTGGACATCCTTGTCTTGCACAAAATCTTAGTGGAAAAGCTTTTAGTTTTTCACCATTGAGAATGACATTAGCTGTGGGTTTGTCAGATGTAATTAAGTGGAAAAGCACTGCATTTAGAGTCATAAATCCAAGGTTTGGTCTTCATCTATTAGATATTTAACCTCTATCAAGTTACAACCTGTCTCAGCCTGTTCCCTCACAAATATGGGAATATTAATAAGCAATATCTATTCACCAGGGTTGATGTGAGGATTTAACATGGTAAGGTATATGGCACTTAGGAAATTGCAAAATACTATACACGTATAGGTATCATGATTGCATAAATAAGTGTGTTATGTGATCTGTCTCTGCAGCAGCTATTTTTAACGGCTTGTTTTGTGTGATCCTCTATTTTGGACACTTATTGTCAAGTTACTGCAGGCCAAGTTGGCCTGACTGTTGCTGCAGTTCTCCAGCAGTACACACCTCTTACTATGCTTCACATTCTATTTCTGGATGCACTAGAAATTTTCTTTGGCTGGTCTGATTCATGATTGATTCACTTTAGTTCATCATAGAGTAGTTACTTAAGTATTCCAATGTTATTCACATTTCTTAATTAGAGGAGTTGGCTTAAAATGAACACTACTTCAGCAAAAATTATGTTGACTCCAAAGATCCACAGCTATTGTTCTGTGCCAATAATGCTTATAGATTATTTGAATGAAACTTCCCAAGAATCCTGAGAAGTCATCTGTAGGGGCAGGTGTTTCAGGATTCTGAGGTCTTCCCTGATGTAAAATGTTATGATCCTGTGTGGCCTCTAGAGACTTTCAATTAAATCTTATATTTGATTGTGGGTGGCATCTTTGGTGTAAAGTACAGTGGCAAACTGCCAAGGATCCCAGTTCTAGCTCTGACTCTACCACCATGTGCCTTGGTCTTTTAAAAAAAATCTATTTAGGAATGAGTAGTAAGCCCTCCAAAGCTGCTATAAAATTCCAGCAAGATAATGTGTTTCTGAAAGGAAACGAATTTAAGATATTATTTTGTCATAGCATATCTGACAATTTCTCACAGAATATACTGTATAGGTTCCCATATTTTTAAAAAATTAGAGCATTAGTGGACAATGCCTTATAATGGCAATATTAACCTAACAAAAATCACTGGTAGAGTCTAGATTTTCTCTAGTGTAGAATGTTGCTCTCTAACAGAAAACAGATGTTGAATAAATATTTACTGATGATGACATAGCCATTAATAAGAGAGGCCATTACTCATCTACTGTAAACAAGACAATAAGCCAGAAACATCTCATTAGTCATGTGCTGTCAATTCTATCTTTTTAATATCTCTGAAATCAATCTATCGTAACGGCTACTACTATGTCGAGACCTTTATTTTATGACTGAACTATAATATTAACTTCATGACTCCAATCTGAACTCTTTAATCAAAACTTCTCACTTAGGAGGAGGAGAAAAAAAAAAAAAACTTCTCACTTAAGCCAAGGTGATTTAATAGACATACAAATGTGATCATGTTGCTCTCCGGATTAAAATTTTCTACTGGCTCAGGACAAAGCCTTTACTTCTTAGAATGAAATATGAAGTCCTTTACTAGCCTGGCTCTGCTCACCCAAGTTCATCTCTTACTATCTGCCATACACCTGACTTCTGAACCTGGAAATGTTTTCTTATGCCTTCTTACTTTTAAATAAGTCATTTCCTTTATACGGAATTTCCTTCAACCCCTAGAATTATAAATTTATTCTTCTTTAAATAACTCTGCTCAAGCATCCTCTTCCCCGGAAACCTGGAGTGTGATATGAATCTTGGAATAAAGCAAAAGTAACTGCATGGGCCATGCATATCCTTTTCTTCATCATATTTATCATTAACCCACAGCGCTACTACATAAGGAGTTCTTATTTGGCTGCTCTGTGTGAAAACTTTGAAAATGCAGCAATGTATATAAAATTTCAGCTGCATTAGTGCCTCCAGGATTTCAGGTAACATTTACACTTGGAAACGCAGTTTCCCAGGTAAAGGTAAACATTGAACTTTTTTTAAAAATGAGGGTTGTGACAGAAAATATAAACCTGTCTTTAAACACGAATTCTCCACACATTCACTCTACCACCCCTCAATCTAGTCGATTTGCAATAATTAGGGACAACCTAGAATGAAAGGAAAAGAGCTAAAGAAGCAGATTAGCAGAGTGTGAAGCTGTCCCAATAGCAACAGACCAAAGGAAAACTGTTCCAAGGTTTGCTGGAAAGAGAGCAATCAGTCAAGTAAAAGCGGTTACAAGACGGAGAAGCAGTAATTTTACAGGTGAACCCTCCATTTAGGGGTGATTAATATCTGTAGCTTAATCTACCCTAAACATTGTGCACAGAGGAGTGACTAAGAATATGCATAAAGAAAATGGAGAAAGTGGAGTAAGAGAAGAGTGGAACAACGGACAAGACAGGGTAGCCAGATTTAGCAAATGCAATAGTTGGGACATTAAAAAATAATTCCTTATGTGAATTTCAAATTTAACTGCTCATTCTTTACTTTATCTCGCAAATGTAGGAAAAGCGAGAAAGACAATATTACTCCGATATTCCCGACTGTGTAAGAAAAACAAGAGATCCGCCCAAAGAGAAAAAAGACGCGCCAAAGCACCCATACCTTCAGAAAGAAACTATTTCCGGTCTCCGGACCTGGGAAAATGAGGGGGAGGAGAGAGGATTAAGGTAGTGGAGCTCGGTCCGCCAACATCCCATAATCCTCCGCTGTCGGTTCCTCTTTCTTCGCTCAAGATGGCGCTGCTCGCGATACATTCCTGGCGCTGGGCTGCCGCGGCGGCTGCTTTTGAAAAGCGCCGGTACTCGGCTATTCTGATCCGGCCTCTGGTCTCTGTCTGCGGCCCAGGGTCGCGGTGGAGGTCACGTCAGCTTGGCGCCTCGGGAACCGCTCGAATCTCCCAGGTGAGATGCCGGTCACATGGAAGAGTAGGGCGAAGGACAAGGGGACCTTTGGGGAAAGGTTGCCCTTGTGACCTCGGATCAGAGAGCGCGCCAACAAAAGAGGTTGTCAGGGCTATCTCGGAGCAGCATTAAGTAAAGGAAATTAGATTAGTAGTTTGAGAAACGGGTAAAGAAAACCTTTGGGTTACAGCAAGTGGGAACGGGACAGGCAGGTTCCCTACAGAGGGCACTTCGAGCGCTGGTGACTCTCGCAAGCTTTATAGTTTTTGTGAGTTTAAAAATATAGGGTAAGCGTCATACCAGACTGTTTACCTTTCTTAGTGCAAGGAAGAGCTGGGCTATTTCCCAAAATCAGTAATGGAGTTTGAGACCAATTTGCTTACGGTTCAAGTTTTACTCATTTGGAAGTAGCGATTTGGAGGGCACTGTAAAATGACAGCAAGCTATATATAAGTGAGCGGAAAACGAAGTTGGCACCAGTTAAGGCCCTTGCTGATAGTGCTCCTTGATGGGCAATACCCGTAATTATCTTTAGCTGCACAGCATTGACCGCCCCAAATTCATTTGTAAACACGATTGTCCTTTGATCTGAAATAGTCTTCTGAGTACCCAAGAAAGCCATAAGGTACTTATCTTTAATGAATGTAGCTATGGTTGTAGTGCCTCTTTATATTTATGTCCATTATTATCACGCACTCAACAGTTTTTACAAAAGATTTGTACTTGCTGTACTTTAGTGTATCTTTTTATTTCTGAAATATTAAAAAAAAGTTTGTTACCACTTGTTCATCAGTACCACTAAGTATTGTCAACTTTGTGTGTAAAATAGTCTCTTAAATTTTAATTCTGCATTAACAAATATTTAATGCCCGCTATATACATACCATGATGCTACATAATGGGGTACCAAGAGAAGCAGATACAAGTTATGCCTTCAAGGATTGGTCACTTTAGTTAAGGAGTTGTTAAGGAGGTTGATCAGTACATTACAAGAATGACTAAAAAACAAGGTAGTAGGTCAGATATCAAATGAAAAGTATAAACAATAAGGGCTGTAGGCATCCATAGGAAATAGTGATAATTAAGAACCAGATTATCGAGAGGGTGTAATGGTAGTGAAAGAACTGGGGGAACATTGCAAGCAGGGAGAATAGTGAATGACACTAGGCAAATGGAATGCTAGAGGAATTGGATACATCAATTCATTAGTAATTATTGAATAACTTTACAGCAGCGACAAAACAAAATATAGGCCCTGCTTTTAAAGAGTTTACAACCTTGTAGGGGAAATAAGTAAACAGGCAATTTTAGTAGCATAGAACAGCCAATAATAATGCACAGTGCAGTGATTAGGAAGGCACTGAGTACTGGATATGCATGAAGGCGTCGAGTCTGATCGTGTGGTGGAGAAAATTGCCGAGTACCTGATACCTAACTCAAGTCCCGAAAAGTTAGGAGAAGATAAAGAGGAAATAGCATGTGTAAAGATCTACAGGTAAGACAGAGCATGAATCTTTTGTAGAACTACATATAGTTTTAACTAGTGAGATGTTCAAGATAAGTGCCAGGTTAGGCTAGAGCAGCAAATGTAGATCATTTTATTAAGGTTTTTAAAACATTTATTTAAAAGAAAATACTTTAATTGAGGTAACACTGGTTTACAACATTGTATATGACTTAGGGATGTAGAGTTATACGTCTTCAAATGCATGTTTTCAAACCACACCTACCACCAGAACACCTGTAATCCTCCACCCATAGTACCTTGGTCCTCGTTCTGTACCTCCGCCCTCTGTGTAGCCTCAATTCTATAGTAAGATTTCTGGGATATGTTTTGGTTCAGTCTGTCTATTCCTTTGTTTTGTTTCTTGATAGTCCACATATGATTGAAATAAAAGCACTTGATAGTTGAAAATTTGTAATACATGATCTCAGGAACCATTCCTATAGTCCTCTAATAAGCCAGATATAGCTAAGATGAAACTTTTAGGATTTCTCCAGACTGAAAGAATGAAGGAGGAGAACTGTTTAGGAATTTCAGCGGAGGTGATGGCACTGTAATACAAAGTTAGATTTCTCTCTGTTTTTGAGTACTATCTCCACAACATCCTTCTTCCACTCTCTTCTGAATTCTGCCATTTCTGAAATTTGAACAAGGGAAAGATGTTATTTTTGTTTTCTACTTCTTAAAGGCATGGAACTCTTGCCATCTTTTTTTAAAATGTGGATTTAACAGGGCGCTGTAGGAATGATTATAAAACTTTTCAAGTAGATGTTGATATGACTGAGACCTTCAAATTAATTAATGATGTCATTAAGATTACAAAATAAATATTGAATACATTTAGGACAACTATTAGTATATAGCATAATATTTTAAAGATGAAAGGAATTTTAGTGTAATGAAGTCATGTTAGTGGGTTGATTTTTCTTTAGATGAAATTCAGTAGAATAGAAAAAAACATTAGTGCTTTATACATATTAGAGAAGTATTGCTTTATGTACTTTTGTTTTATGTGCATATATATATTTCCTCATCTATGTGGTTACTGGGATGCTTTGTAAAATGAGCTTTCCATACAGGATTATGCCCTAGAGTTATGCAGTGCCATATGGTAGCCACTGTCTGTTTAAATTTAAATTAAATTAAAATTTTAATTCTTCAATTGCATTAGCTTCATTTTAAGGGCTGAATAGTCACAAGACATGTAACAGTTCCATCATTGCGGAAAGGTCTATTAAACAATACTGCTTTAAAGAGTATCTTATTCAGCCCTTCTAATTTTGCAGATGGGGAAACTGACTCTCAGTAAAGATAAATGACAGGCTTAAAGGCCATTTCTTCATTTGTTGCTTTCTCTGTGTCAGGTACTTACATAAGAGTAAGTGAGATGCCAGTAGAAACTAACCATACAATATATGATTGTTGAATTGTAAAGATACTAATCTAATAATTACTAGAACACTATTAATAGACTGAGCTGTTGAGCATATATCCATGTGCCTATTGGCAATTTGTAGGTCTTTTTTTTTTTTTGAGATATGTCTATTCACATCCTTTGCCCAATTTTTAAGTCTGTTATTGGTCTTTTTGTTATTGAGTTGTGAGAATTCCTTATATATTTTAGACTCAAGCCCCTTATCAGACATATGGTTTTTAAGTATTATCTCCCAGTCACTGTTTTTTCTTTTTATATTCTCGATAGTGTTCTTTGAAGCACAAAGTTTTATTTTTTCCTTGCTTGTTATACTTTTGGTGTTATGGATAGTAATTATTGCCATATCTGAGGTCATGAAGATTTACCCATGTGTTTTCTAAAAGAATTTTGTGAATTAATTCCAGTGAGATGTAGAACTATTACTCTTGTATGGTCCTACTTACTTTTCTCACTGTTATTTTACACACACACACACACACACACACACACACACACACACACACACACACATAGACATGGCATCTATAAATGTTATAATTCTAACACACATTGTTAATATTTACTGCTTTATATAATTTTATGATTTTTAAAGAAGCTGAGAAAAGGAGGGCAAATATTTATATATTTTAAAAATATTAACCTTGTTATTTAATCATTCTTATTCTCTTTGTTATGTGTTGGAATTACCATCTGAAGTAATTTCCTTATCCCAATACAATTGTGCTCCCATGATGTTATCGGCAAATATATTGCATCTCTCTATGCTATAGGTGCAGCAATATATCATGTATATTACTTTATACAATTTTTTTTTAAATCAGTTCAAAGAAAGGAGATTGCTGGTTGTTTCCTTTCATATGAACATTTTAAGTTTGATATGCTCTCATTTGTCAATTTTTGCTTTTGTTAAATGACTTTGATGTACCATACAAGAAAACACTGCTAAATCCAGTGTCATGAGGTTTTCTTCTAAAAGTTTTATAGTTTTTGTACTTATACTTAAATCTTTAATACACTTTGAGTTAATTTTTGTATATAATGTAGAGTCCAACTTCATTCTTTTGCATGTGGCTAGCCAGGTTATGCTTACCATTTGTTTAGGAAACTGTCTTCACCTCTTTATTTGGTTTGATACTCTTGCTGAAGATCATTTTGTTATATGGGCAAGTTTATATTTCTGGACTCTCTGTTCTTTTCTGTTGATCCATATGTCTGTTGTTTGTTATGCCAGTCCCAGAGTCTTTTGATTACTGTTGTTTTGTAGTATGTTCTGAAACCAGAAGTGTGAGGTCTCCAAATTTGCCTACCACCAAAACTATTGTGACTTTTTAGTTTCCTTTGAGTAGCCATATGAATTTTGATGATTTTTCTATTTCTGAAAAAAATGTCATTAGGATTTTGACTGAGATTGTATTGACTCTTAGATTGCTATTGGGAGTATAGATCTATTCATAGTAATTACTTGTATCTTTCTTTCCATCTTTGTGTCTTCTTTCTTTCATTCAGAGTAGAAGTCTTCTGCCTGCTAGGTGTATTTCTAATTATTATTTTTTATAACATTGTAAATGAGACTTTTCATAATGTTCATACTTTAGCTTATAGAAATGCAATTGAGTTTTATGTATTGATTTGTGTAACTTTGCTGAGTTTGTTTATTCTAAAAAGATTATTTCAGAAATTTTTAGGGTTTTCACTTAAAATCATATGTGAACAGAAATAATTTTACTTCTTCCTGTCGATTTTGGATGCCTTTTTAGTCCCTTTTTTCCCTCATTGCTGTGAGTAGGTTGTCCAGTACTGTGTTAAAGAGAAAGTGAAAGTGGACTCCTTGCTTTGTTCATGATCTTTGGGGAAATCTTCCAGTCTTTCCCTGTTTTATGTGATGTTAGCTGTGTTCTCTCCAAATATGAACTTTATTATTTTGAAGTTGTTTCCTTCTTTTTGTATGTTTTTCAGTGTTTTTACCGCTAATGGCTGTTGAATCTTGTCAAATGCTTTTTCTGCATACATTTATTTGAGCCTGTATGGTGTATTACATTGTTTGATTACACTGGTCAACAAATTTTTACAAAAGGCCTATCACTGAAATAAAATTAGTCATTTTCTATCAATTTGTATGTGCTCAACACGAATATGACAGTCAAATTCTAATTTTGGCTCTAGTTTTTTTGTAATCTGCAATAAATGGATGTTTACATCATAAAATGCATGCCAATAGTAATAGACCTACGGTTAATACCTGTAAAAAATCAAATCATAGACTACTTCTTAGATTTCTTCGCTTGTCTCTTAGACAGCTGTTCAGGAGCATCTCTGGGGAGTGTCCAGCAGTAGTCAGTCAGCATTGTAGTGGACCATTTTCCTTGGTATCTTTGTTCCATTGATGCGATATCTTGATGAAAACGTTCGCCATGTTCATCACTAACCATACCACAGTTTTCAGGGAAAAAATCCAGCTGGGAATGAAGGAAGGGGATCTTTACAGACATATTGCAGCCAAGTCTCTGATACTGCATCAGCATGTCTTCTACTAGTTCCTTGTAGTTTTCTGCCCTAACATTCCCAAGAAAGTTTGTAGACACTAGGCAAAAACATTCCGTGCTTGTTTCGCATCATTCTGCAGCAAGTTGTTGAACCGGTCATCTTTGAAGAGCTCTTGAATCTGAGGACCCACAAAAACTCCCTCTTTAATCTTTGCTTTGCTGAGTCGAGGAAATTTTTCATTCAGGTATCGGAAGGGTGGCGAGGTCCGGTCCATGCTTTCATGAAATTCTTTATCAAAACTAGTTTGATGTGAAGGGGTGATAGCAGGATTTTGTGAGCCTCGACCAGAGCTGGGTGTTGGATATTCTTTTCTCCAACTGCTACATTTTGTCTGCGAGTCCATTTCTTCCGCAAGTAGTGCAATTCACTTGCTCGGCTATCCCACTCACATAAGAAACACATGTATTTTGTATATCCCTGCTGCAGTCCCATTAAAAGGGCAACTAGCTTCAAATCACCACAGACGTGCCAGCTGTACTTGTTGTACTCAATGGAATTCAGTAGCTGCTTTAAGTTACTGTATGTCTCTTTCATGTGGACAGCATGCGCTACTGGAATAGATGAAAGATGGTTTCCATTGTGCAAAAGCACGGCCTTAAGACTCAGTTTCGAAGAGTCTAGAAACAGTCTCCATTCTAGTGGCTCATGAGTGATTTCTTAAGGCATTCATGAGGCCCTCAATATTGGAACAGAATACCAGAGTACTTTCCTTTCTGAAGAAAGGCTCCAGCTGCTGGGGCACTTTCGATATCAAGTAATTGTGACATCTTCTTCTAGAAGATTCCATTTTGGAGTCTTGATCCTAACAATTCTGTCTTGTTCTTGGATAAGTCCAAATCATGAACCAGAACGTTTAGTTCTTCCTGTGTTAGTCTGTGTGGGGTCGTTGATGCACCACAGTGAAAATCTGGGCTTATTATGCAATGTGATGCAATATTAACATAATTCTAGGCTGATTTAGGATGTTGTTTCAGTCCTACTGGATAAATTCACACGGTGAAATATATAAAATGAATTGTATGAAGTATCTTCAAAACGAGAGCTAATACAAAAATTTCAGGTTTATATTCATGATCAGCACACCAAGATACTACAGTTTAGGGCCTTTTTAAGTCAGTAACGATCTCAATGTTGAGCAGTGTTATCGTATGCTGAACCACCCTCATGCTTCTAAGAAAGATTCCTTACTTGGTCATGGTGTATGCTCATTTTAATATATTGTTGAATGATGTTTCCTAGTATTTTGTTGAACACATTTTTTTATTGTTATTCATGAGGACTGTTCATCTGTAAGTTCCTTTTCTTATAGTATGACTTTGTCAGCTTTGTTTTCAGTGTAATGGTGGCCTTACAGAATAAGTTTTGAAGTATTCTCTCCTCTTCAGTATTTTGGAAGAGTTTGGGGAGGATTGTTATCTATTATTTAATTTTTTGCTAGAATTTGCTTGTGAAGCCATCTGATTTGGGCTTCTCTTTTATGGGAGTTTTTTTTTAATCTGATTAGGTCTTTATAGTAAATTAAGGTCTGTTCTTTTTTTTATTTCTTTAGATTCAGTTTTGGTAGCTTGTTTTTTTTATATTTTTTTATTGTTATTTATATCTTTTACATTTTGTATTCTCCTTGGGTAACCCACCACCAATTCACCCGTGATCCATCTCTGTGGTCCCTTGTGTCCTTTTCTGCTCAATTTTGTGCCCTTATCCTCCCCCCCCCCCAAGTGTCTCTCTCCTATTTGGTTTCCCTATAGTCCTGTTATAAGTGAAACCATTCGATATTTTTCTCTTTCTTTTTGGCTTGTTTCGCTGAGTATGATCCCCTCTAATTCCATCCATGTCGCTGCAAGTTGCATGTGTTTATCTTCTTTGAATGCTGAATAGTTTAT
>PVIJ01011272.1:0-55541 GCA_004024925.1 Scalopus aquaticus | reverse complement strand
AATGACCAATCAGTTGCTTGTTCACGTGCACGCTATTGCGCACAAGCGCAGGCACGGGGCTTGCATGAGGTGTTCACGCTTAGGGCGTTCGCATACCCTGGCCAATCAAACGCACGTCCTGTTTTACTTTCCTTACATGGGCATGTTTACCATTGCTCGTAGACTTGCTGGGTATACAGCCAAGCGCCGTCTTGGGAGGATAGGAGGGGCGCGCCCGACAGTTCTCATTGGCCACAACTACTTGGCCCTACTGCTGGTTTTTTTTTTTTTCCTGAGGTCCCTGATAAATAAGTATTAGCTTGGTTTGTTGCTCATATGCCCTCTTCTTCTGTGTCTCATTCAGTTACACCTGACACCTCCCAGATTTCTCCAGCCTAGTCATTTCCCTTGAACACTAGGCTTCCTATTCACCCGACTTTCAGCTTCTCCATCTGAGTGTCAAATAGGTGTGCCTCTGACACCTAACATGTCCAAAATCAAGCTCCTGATTCTCTCCCTCAAGCCGTTGTCTCTCTGTAAATGGCAAATCCATCTCGCAATTCGCTCATTTCAAAGCCCTCGGTATCTTCTTGCATCCTTTATTTCTTTAGACTGTACATATAATCTGTCAGAAAAATCTTGTTAATTCCACCTTCAAAATATACCTAGAATCTGACCATTGTCACTTATCCCCATCACATCCACTCAGTTCTAGCCCCCATCTCCTATATTTTTCTGGATTGTTGTGCTATCCCCTGAACTGGTTTTCTGTTTGTCCCCTTGTCCTCTGTTCTTATGACCATTTTCTGCAGAACAGGCGCTGTGATATTTATAAAATATGTCAAATCTGCTCAGAACCCCTGAATAACTCCCTGTCTTATTGAGAGTATGAGGTGCTCCATACCGGGCTTCCACGTGTCTTCCCCCCATCCTCGCCCCCTCACTTACACTCCTCCAGTCACATTGGGCTTACAAACACCCAGCTGGCTTCTGTCTCAGGGTCTTTCTTTACACTTGCTCCTCCCTTGGCTGTGTGTCTTGCACTCTCACTTTCCTTAAGTCTTTGCATAAATGTCACATTTTTAATGAGCCTTCCTTTACTACTTTACTGAAATGGCCTCCCCGACACTCTTTCTCTCTCTTTCATGCTTTGATTTACCCCCCTACATCAATGTATGACATCGTATTTGTTTGTATATTTTGTGTGCCTATTGTTTATTATTAGGGTATATTCTATGAGGGCAGAGATTTTTATCTGGTTCTTTACTGCTATATCCCCAGCACACAGAAAAGTACTGGGCTTATAGTAGGTGCTCAGTAAATAACTGTTGAGTGAATTGAAGTTCCAAGACAGTTACTGAGAGCAAAAGAATGATTTTCAGGTGAGGGGGTAGTTATGTTCACATTTAGGTTTTTCACTGCTTTTGAGGTATATGTTTAAGCATCTTAGTTATAGGTGAAGAAGAAACAGGGATAGTTTTAGTACCAAATCACTCCTCCTCTCCCCTTTGGGGTTGAGGAAGAATTGGGGAAATAAACTATTCCCACCCTAAGAGAGAGCAAGGAGTTTCTTTTCCATCACTGGCAATTTATGGACTGGTCCTTGAAAAGTGCATTTTAATATCTAGAGTTACACATATTTCCTAAATAAATACCTCTGCTAAAATATACCTCTGTTTAGGATGTAGTTGATGCTTTAAAGCATAAAAATGGTAGAGAATGTGTTACAGTGAAAACCTTATTCTTGATGTTCTGAAATATATTTGTTTCGGGTGCTATACCATAGTCTTCTTTTTGTGTTTACCCCGCCTGCCCCGGTGCAAGGCACTGTACAGATACTTAATATTTGTTACATGAGTGAGACAGATGAGTTGGCGATATGAAAAATCATCATAGGAAAGAGACAGCCTGTCTTTTCTCCTTTGTCTAGAGGCAAAAACTTTGTAAAAGTCAAGGGTAGAGTATATTACCACCAACTACCAGGACATATCACTGACTTCCATTATGCAGCAGTATAAATGAAAAAGTAATTTTGTACTTGTTATGTGTGACATTTGAAAAAGTTGTGCCAAGAACAAGGTGATGTTTAAAGCAAATCTGAATAGTTTACCCATTTTCTTTTTCTTTTTATTAGTTTGCCTGTCATTTACATGTCTATATAACTGTGGGGTGGCATTTTTACTCCTCCATATGTGCACATGATTCACTCATTCTCCACCAAACCTCCTGTGTCAGTGCCCTCTTGGAAACAAACCGAAGACAGTTTATCTCTAACAGCTTCTTTCTGGCCTAAAGTAAGTCCAGCTGGTTTATCAGGGTATAATATGCCAGTAAAATGAAGATTAGTATGTATTGCCCTGATTTTTCTAAACCAATTGATTGTACTCTAATAGAGTGAAATAAAAAATGTTAAATTGAATAATTTATACTGTTAGCTTTTTCTTAATATCAAACACAGGAAGTAGTACTTAATAAATTTCCTTGCTTATAACTGAAACCAAAAAGCTGCATGGTTATATGGCCAACCTGTAATGGAATGTTCGTATATACTTTTCGGAAAACATTTATAATGTCATTACAGAGCATCTAAGTTTGTGTTTCATGTGTACTTACACTCTTAACTATGTTGCATTTTTCTTTAGGTATGGTGATTGCATGGTGATCATCTCAAATTTCAGCATAACCTTGAATCAAACTGAGATTAAGGGAATTGGTTAATGCAATCATTTTTTTCCCCCCAAAGCTCCTCTTTACCAGCTAGTTCTCCCAGACGCCTGTTACATGTAAACTGTCATTTACTTATGCACTATTGTCTCTTTATCCTACCAAGATCCCTTAAATACCTAAGGTGTCTACTTAGTTGCCCCCTTCATTTCCCGACATTGGAATAACAAGCTTTTCTACTATTCTACTATGTATTTTTTTGCACACAAAGTCTCAGGCACTCAACAAACACTTGTTAAATAAAGATCTAAGCCCCTACTCTTCCTGCAGCTTGTTTAACCTAAGCAGGAGTCCTCAATGACTCGAAGGCCCCCACTCAAACCTCATCATGTCAGTTAGATTTGGAATGTAGTCAGTGGATGAAGAAGAAATATTCAGTGAATTAAATTTTGCTTTCTCTGATGGGAAAACAATTTAGGAAACTTGATTTTACTGCAGGATAATTAGAGTTATGCTTTTAAAGTCAGAATTGGATTTAATAGTAACTCCTACATTGACTGGCTCTATGGCTCTGCATACACTATTTGACTTCTCAGTTTTTTGCTTTTTAAAAGTTCATAATAACACCTACTCTGCAGGGTTGCAGTAGACTTTTAAAAGTATCTATAAACACACCTGTCAGTAGTACAATAATGGTAACAATATATAGATCTATGTAATGTAGATGAGTGTACTAATTATAGATCATATACAAGACAAGATCCAGGATTTCATGTTATTGGGGTGATGCTATTACAGGATTGGTTAGAAGGCTTGAGGATGTTTGGAGATCCCTGTATTTCATGAGGAGTAAGGGGGGACTTTCACAAATTTCTCGTGCTAAAATGAATGCTTGGAAGCACTGTAAAAATAAATTTAATAAAAATCATTTGAAAAAATAATTATGAGCATAATCCAGAAAGTTATCTTGACTGATGTGTTCCAGTTAGAGCCCCAAACCCTTTATAGAATTATGCATATCTAGTTAAAAGGATTGATTTCAAACCACATGCCTCTGTTTATTTTGTTTTGTTGCAGCTGTGTAGTTCTGTCTGACAATAAACCGGTTCTTTTCCTGTCAGTGACTTTATTTGAAGAATTGTGTTGTACAGTCAAGGCCTTCTGTATATGTTGAGCCAGGACAATGAAACAAGGATACCAACTAAACTATTACCTTTCATACAGAGGACCAGCAAAGATGTGAAGATTTGGATTTTGTTTCAACACTTCAGTGAATAACTTACAGATACATACCCAGCAAAACAAAGCAAAACCGAGCAGCACTGTTCTTTGACCTGAGGTTATCGAACCTAAACTGGAATCTGAGGAGATTTCTTTGCCAGCCCCAGACCCTTCTGCTGCTGGCACCTTGCAATATTTATAGCCACTACGAGCAGCCTTGGGTTCCCTCTCCACTGACAACTAGATATACCTTTCTGACCCTACTGTGTTCGTTGTTTAGCCTGGTCCAGAGTCTCCCAGGGGATCCCCTGCCTGGGAGAACATGATTTGTTAGTGAAGTCGTTGCTGATGGCCTTCTCACTTAGTACTCATCCTAATCACAGGAGGTTCAAGGAGTCTGCTGCCACGGTACTAGTCTAAATGGAGGCTGTATATCACTGAAATAAATCAGGAACATGGTGCCAACCATCAGTTTAAGCACCCACATATAATTCCTTCTACCTTAATGGAAATTAAAAAGCATCTAACTAGAGTGCAACAGCCTGTCCCTACTAAATGAACGTGGAGCAATTAACAGGTCTTGGAAGGTGATCAGCACTTATAAGAATTTCACCCCATGTGATCCAGCCTAGCTCGTGGTGGTTGGGATTGACATTACTACCAAGTCCCTTCATTCCATCTTCATTCCTCTGTCTGAATCCTTGCTGAATCCCTACTTCTCACCCACTCCACCAGCTAGCTTACCACGTAGCCTGAGTCCTGCCAGCATCCTTGAATGGCCCCTACCTGGTCTGTGTCTTCTCCAGTATTGCTCTTTCCCTCTATTCCAAGTAGGTGCTCTGCCCAGTATCTTCCAGAATCTCAGGTGTGGTGATTTTAGCTTTTTACTAGGACCCAGCATTTTCCTAGTTCCCTTCTTTCTGTATGGGCACCCTAGACCAATTCTGACCTTAGCTTCATCTCTGTTTCCTTTGAAAACTGATACCTGCAGAATTTCTTAGAGGGTTTATTTATGCAGAAGTTCATTATGCCTGTAGTGTGTGGGTGAATCAAGGCGAGGGATAATGCAGTGCTTGCCAAATGTGTTTGATCATAGGATTCTTTCACTGTTGGAGCATCTTTGGTGGGTAATGTTCAGAACACACTTGGGCAAATGCTGCCAAATAGAGTAGTAGTGATATTTGGGGCTTGAAAATATGTTAAAAGCAGGTGTTATCTTCTCAACAGCAGAAGAACTTCGGTGCTGTAGAACATTGGATTTTGAACTTTGTGATGTTTTCTTTGTAGTTCTCCAGTGTCACTCTAAAAATCTTTCTTCTCAACTCTGATGTTTGGTTACTGACTTTGCTCTTCCTGACTACTCTTTTCTCTCTAATTGAGCAAATTCAGCATTTGCCGAGAACCTACTATGTGTCACAGGTTGTGCTACTTGTTGGAAACAAATATAAGTAAGCTAGGGCTTACTTTATACTGTGAATTATGGTATAAAATGAAGATTTTAGAAACACTGGCTGTACATCAAGCCAATTATTTAGTTTTTCTTCATTTCAGGCCCAGGACTTACTTAGCAGACTATATTCTCTTTTCACTCCAAATAATAAAGGACCCCCTTAGGGTAGAGAAGGAATTCTGAACATATTACCAAAAAGAAAAAATAGAAAAGGTGCATGAAAATTTAATGTTTCTATATGTGAAACCCTGCCATAAACAAAATCAAAAGGCAAACAGTAAACTAGGAAGAACATTTGCAACATGAAAGAAGTTTACAATCCGTAATAAAATGAGCATGTAGTAGCTTTCAATAAGTCATTGTTGAATGAATGGATCAATTCAAAGCAATAAGGAAAAAAATCACCCCAGTAGAAAAAGAAAGCAGGTATGGAGTTGGCATAGTGTCAGACGTGCACACGTGCGCATGTGCGCGCAAAAACACACACATACGCACACACACATACAAAATATACAAAAAATTAAAGAAATGCAAATTAAAATAGCCTCATCCTTCATTGATTTGACCGAACCTTATTAAGTACTTATGTCATGATACTGTTGACCTTGCTTTATAAATTATTGAAACAATAATTCATCTGAAATCAAAGAAGAAAGTCTTACAATAATTAGGATTTTGGTGGCAGGATCTGAATTCACACCTGTGTTTCTCTAAAATCCTTGCTCCTGTCTGCCCTAGATTCTGTTAATATTAAAAAATGTCATGATGGATAGTTGATGTTATAGCAAGTTGTTACATAGCAACCTGTATCTTTTTTTAAGATTTATTCATTTATACATACAAGCTGGGGTACAGGCCAGAGACGTGGGGTGGTGAGAGGACTCACCAGAGAAAGAGTGGGGAGCAGAACAGGCAGATCAGAAATACACTGCTGAGGGGAGCAGCGGGCGAGGCAGGAGAGGTCTGCCGCACCTGGGATTCTCCCGGCTGGGTATCGAACTTGCTGCCGACAGCTCCACAGCGCAGCGCTCAACCACTGCGCCACCAGGGAGGCCCACAACCTGTATCTTTTTATGCAAAATAAATTGCCAAACAGCATGCACATGCACAGAGAAAAATCCGGAAAGATATATATACTAAAGTGTGAACAGTGTTTATCTGTGACTTGCTTTCTTTTTGTTTGCCTATACTTTCTAGTTTCTCTGCAGTGTATATATATTGTATTATAAGCAACAATGCTTTAAGACATCTTATCAGATTTGTATAGGTCTGTGTGTGTGGACAGGACAGAATATTTTAAAGTTTATGAGAGTCAACAGAACCAACTTTTTTCCCAACAGAAAAATAAAGAGGAAACACACCCAGGGAATAGGAGAGTATGTGCTGCCGTTGCAGAGAATAACGAGTGAACAAGTATGTTGCTAAGTGATTTGACTGGACAACCTCGAGAGTGGGAAATACAGATGTCTGATCCATATTTGGAGAAATAGTTAAGTAAATAAAGATTTACAAATAAAACCTTCATGAGATAACAAGTTTTACTTATGAGATAAGGAGAGCTTTTTCAAGAACAGTGCTGAAACAGGTATTCCAAAGGTACTGCTTTGGAATGAACAATTTGATGATAGGTACCAGAAGTCTTAAAATTGTTTATATAAACCTTGACCCAGTAATTCTATTTCTGGAATTTCATCCCAAGTAAATAATCCTAAATACTGAAAAATCTTTATGTACAAAGATATAAGGCATAACACAATAATAAAATAGTGAAAACAAACTAAATGTGTGCCAGTATGGTCGTGAGTAATGAATGATAATCACTGATTGATTCAACAAAATCCATTGATTGTCTGTACTGTGCCAGGTATTGTGTTAGTGCTGGGATATGAGCAATGCACAAAATGTCTTTTCCAAATGATTTTTAAAAAGAGAATTTGCATGTCATGAGAAATGTTAACTTCCAAACAATTAAAAATAAAGAGGATATTAAATTGTATGTATGTTGACCACAACTGTGTCAAAAATGAACAGAAAAAAAGCCTGAAAGCAAATGCATGCAAATACTAGTAGTTACCTTGTAATTGACTTGTGGATGAATTTTTTCTTTATATTTTTTACTGTTTCAAATTTTCTTCAATGCTTAAAAAAGCATTGCTTTTTTAAGTTAGAAAAGTAAACATAAATCTTAATTGCTGTTATTTATTATATGTTTGCAATATCCCCTTTAAATAGGGAAATAGGAACTATGTCCAAGCAATGATGGAAATTTAATAGATCTAATTTAAACTTCCTAAATTTGGATTTTATTGAGCCAAAACATCTTTGGTTTTACTGACATGTTTAAAGCCTTTAAGATGCTACTTTCATTAAAACACTTCTGCAGTAAATGATAATTGTGTATTGAACAGTTAAAAACTTTCATTCAACAGATCAAAGAGTCCAACACAGTGTCAATTTTATTAGGTAAATGCAAATATAACAGCCTAGTAATTCTTTAGTTTTCTTATGTAGATGCCATAAAGAGTGCAGTAGTATAATTAAAATTCTGAAAATGGTTATTTAGGATAATGGTGTGCTTTTTCCCTTTTCCCGTTTTAAAGTAAGATGGGGGAATTTAAATTTCCACTCAAGCGTTATTTCCTATATTGAGTGATCCCACTACTGTGGTTTTCAGTAAACTTTAATTATGTTCTGTACTTATGTATAAATTTATTTTGTGAAATTGGTTTATGTTTTGAAATGTTTTAGATATAGTCCCTTAAGTTTAGGAATTGTTTTTATACTTCGTGTTTGAAAATTGGTTTGAATTAAATAGAGAGATATTTTAAATTAAAAAATTATGAAAGAGTTAAGTAGCTGCTTAAAATGTTGAACATAGGTCAGAAAATTCTGTATTTTGATTATATCAGAATTTATTATGTACAAAGTAAATGTACTATAAGATTTAAAATTCGGGACTCAAAGTTGTTAAAAGTAGCATAAAATTCAGTGTTAAGAGTCAGTAGTGAAGCAAAATCCTAGTTAGGAAATGAAACATTGTGAAGACTTTTGGGTAGACTAGTTCCCCTGTGAATTTGACACTATCAGAATTGCTAGTTCACATGAGATTCCATCATGGAGATCCTTGGATTTCCCTACGGTCATGTGGCAGGTAGAGGGGAGACCTGAGAATGGAATCCCTTGTCTCCACAGTCTCTGCTCTCTGCACCAGACCATACACACCTTTTGCCACTTCTATCGAGCAGGAGATAAAGAGTTGTTAGTGTATGACTGAGGGTTACCCAGTGACCCCAAAGTGTTAAGGAGTGCAATCTCTGAAAGGCATTTGGTCATCCACAGCACAAAGGCAAGGGAAGCATACTCTTAGTGTGAAAGATCTTTAATAAAATTAATGTACACAGAAAGAGAAGAAAGGATGTTCCTAATAATAGTTTTCCAATAAAACTCCAAAATTACCCACTGCCTTTTGGGCAAATGCCCAGCCAAACAGGGTTGGCCAGAGTGGGGCCAGTGAGACTCAAAAGCTTGCAACAAGTCTAAGTAGGTACCTTCTGGCAGGGAACCACAAGGAAGGTCTTAGGCAAGTCCCAGAGAGCTGGGACAGATGGAGAGAGAAGATACAAAATCAAAGTACAAATCAAGGTACTGACTGCCATTGTCTGTGCCAAGGACCAGGAGCAACCTCTCCACATGTCTCCCATCCATGTTTCTCTTTTAAGTACCTCTTCCAAATGTCTCTATGTGTCTCCTCCAAGTATCTTTCCCGGTAGTAGCAGCATGCAAGTTGGACCATAGGAACATGAGCGAGAGCCTGCCTGCCCTCTATGTTATATAGGTCCACCTAGCCACTCAGCTCTGCCCCTAGCTGCCTGTAGCTCTCCCCCCGTCCCCCCTACCCAGAAGTCCAGTTCATGGCATACTGGGACTTGTAATCCAAGGTAGGTGCTGGTAAGTGGGGGTAGGGAAAATGGTGCCTGTTCGAAGAACCTCCCTCTTAAAGGACATTGTCTTTGATTTGAGCTCAAACTCATGTGGGTAGTAGAGGCCAACTGAAGTGGACTCAGTTTGGTTTCTTTTCAGTTTTATCAAAAAATAATATGGCAGTTACCCCTCTACCTTCATTTCTTCTTTGTGATGCTCTTCTCTATAAAGTGTTAGGTAAGACAGCCTCATCACAGGGGTATGCTTCAGACACCAAAATGTGTAGTACACATACACACACACACACAAACACACTCCAGAATGGGGAAAGTTCGTTGTATGCATTACAGATGTGCATTTTCCCTTTTTTTTTAAGATTTATTTTATTTATGCATATGAGAACTGGGGTTTAGGCCATAGGTGTGTGTGTGTGGGGGGGTGAGAGGACTCACCAGAGACAGAGTGGGGAACAGAACAGGCGGATCTACTGAAATAACACTGCTGAGAGAAGCAGCAGATGAGACAGCAGAGGTCTGCTGCATCATGTGGGTCAGTTCCCTGACCAGGGATCAAGCTCATGCTTAGTGGCTGGTGATAGCTTGATAGTGCTGAGACTTTAGCCCCTGTACCCCCAGGGGGGGCCCTATATTTTCCCTTCTAAGAAGTCCAGCAGTTCAGGCCTGGCTAGTACACCTCTAATGGTTTAGGTCTGCTGACTTCTTAGTAGTGGTTGAAGGGCTGCAGACCAGTACTGTCAGCCTTTGACTGGTGTTCATCAAGGACAAAGCTCTCAGCCAGGGTGAAGTTTAATGTGTGTAAGTCCATGTTCCAGAGTAGTCTGCCCCGTGGCTGCTACACACATCTTTGGCTTAGACTTTTTTTTTTTTTTTACTTTTTTTTTTGTTTGTTTTTTATTTATACATACAAGTTGGGGTACAGGCCAGAGGCGTGGGGCGGCGAGACGGTTCACCAGAGACAGAATGGGGAGCAGAACAGGCAGATCAGAAATACACTGCTGAGGGGAGCAGCGGGCAAGGCAGGAGAGGTCTGCCGTGCCATGTGGGATTCTCCCTGGCCGGGCGTCGAACTCGCGTCGCCGCTGCCGACAGCTCCACAGCGCAGCGCTTAACCGCTGCGCCACCAGGGAGGCCCGGCTTAGACTTTTTCTTAATGTAGCTGCAACTCTGAGTGACAATTGAGACATTAATTCCTCACTGTGCTCAAAATTTCATTAGGTCCCACACTGGCTTACTCCGATGTTGACTTTTCATATAGGTTTGCCCACCCCAGACTCAGAGTGCAGGTGATTTTCCTCCCTCTCCTGGATCTATTCAATACATTGATAAGGTGTTCCTTATGGCTTTTATAGGAAAGCTGCATCCTGTAACAAACATTCTCTTGGGTTGAACGAGCATCATATTAGAAAGAAATTTTTCTCAAGTAATATAGCATTCCCTGCTAACTTATTTGGGCTCTAGCAGTAGAGTGATGAGGACTTTCCTGCTTCCTTAAAATGCCATAAAAGTTGATGTGAGATGTCTTTCTCTGTCTCTGTCTGTCTCCCTCCTGCTCCATTCTTATCTCTAATCCTATCCTCATCTCTTTTTCTCTCCATGACACAGAATCAACAGTATTTTGCTTGCTAATTAATTTAAAGAAACAAAAACCTGAGAAGAAATGGCCCACTGTTCCCAAGGTAGAGAGGTAAGGGAGGTACTGTGTTTCCCACCCCCACTTATATGCAACCTTCTTGGACTAGCTACTGGGAACTACAGGGCCAGAGCTGAGTGCCCAGGTGAAGACATGGAAGGGAGGTGGGCTCTTGCTTCTCTGGCTTGAACTTGTGCCCAGGAACTTGGGGAGAATTAGTGGAGACATATGGAGGAGAGACATGTAGAAACACTTGTGAGAGAGACATGGGGGGCTGACAGTGGTCCTGTTGTCTTGATTTGTACTTTGACTTTGCTCCTTTTGTCTCCGACTTGCCTGCTCCCTTTCACCCTTTTCTTGTGTTTCTCTACCAGAAGGTGACTTTAAACTGTGGCTGCTTCAGGTCTGCCCCATTTGGGCATTTGCTTGTGAGGGGATGGGTAGTCTTGGGTGATTTATTGGGGAAAACATCCTCTCTTCTATTCCATTTTTTGTGCATATTAATTCTTTTAAAAATCTATCACACTAAGTGTGCACTTTGCCTTTGTGTGCGTGGATCATCAGACCACTTTAGAATGTGCAGGTCTGGGTTCCTGGGTACCCCTTGGTTGTGCGCTAACTCTTGGGTAAGTCTTGATTTTGTTTCATCTGAACAACATGACTTTAAATCCCGTTTCTGTGCTGTGTTTCATTTTCTTCATTGTCAGGGCTAAAGTAGGTTGGAGAGTACAGACCTAGGAGATGGTCTGCTTCATTCAAATCCTGGCTTGGCTTTTTATCAGCTCTTTGACCTTGGGCAAGTCATTTTGCCCCCCTATCTCAGTTTGGTAATGATGAAAGTGGAGATAATGAAATAGCTTCCTTATCTGGTTGTGGTGAGGATTAAATGAACTAGCACACATAAGACTTAGCACATAACATAGCAAGTATTAAGTAAAAAGCATTGTCCTGTTAGCCACCTCAGTCTGTCCTTCTGGATTAGTACAAAGCAAAAACATTTTAAAATGTGTTTTCAGGGCATGGATTTTATTGCAGAATTGATTTTGTTCTTTTTTTTTTTTGGTGGTGGGAGCAGGATGTAGAATAGCATATTACATGAATAGACTCTGGATTTAAATCTGTTCAAATTCTAAAACAGAAACATTTTGACAATCACTAGAGGAGAATTAAAAGTAGGTGGTGTCAGCTTGAACACGGCAGAATGAGATAAAAAGCAATTGTGATACATAACATATCCTGGGAATCAACGGGAATTTTACAGTAATTATGATTATGACAACATTTGTACTAGATTTTCACAGTAGTTTTATTTCAAAAAATTTCAAGGGAAATATACAGCCACTTAGAAAAATCTGTCTGAAAAAAATTTAATCACTTAAATTTTCTATGGAAGGTGAATGTGAGCTAGAAAGTGGTTGAGTAGTTTCCCTCGGGAATAATACCAGATCGATAAGTGGTAAATCCTGCAGCTTAATTTCTGATTTACTTCTTTAGTATCTACAAATCCTAGTTCTCTCAAGATGGGAGCAATTTGCATGTGAAATTCAGGAGAAAAGTTTTTTGGATTAAATCCCTTAGGATTTAACATGGATTCTTTTTGTAGAGATATTTAACTGGTAGAAGAAACACTCTCACCCCCCTCCCCCCACCCCCAAACCACCACCTTAAAACTGATGGATTAGCTCTTGGAAGAAATTAGAAGCATAGTTAGCTTTTTTTTTTTTTTAGGAATTAGTGTGTTTTTTCTCATATTTTTGGAGGTGAATGTTAAGATTAAATCTCATTGCTCTATTATTAAAGGTTCTCTCAGTCATTCTAACTCATTGGTGGAGTGGGCCCTAAATAAGTTGTTTCAATTTGGTGCCTGAAAAATGCCTTTGAATTCCCTCCAAATATCTTCTTTATCTCATCTCTTCACTATTTGAAATTCCACATTAGAGAGGCTCTTTTTTTTTCAACCTCAGGTTTCATGTCTTATGCAAAATGTGGATCTCACAGACATAACTAAGTGATGACATATCCAGTCTTACTGGAATGTGTTAGTGAATTTATAAACATCTCTGGATTACAGGTTTTTTTATTTGATCTTAAAAGTACTGAGTATGGGGCCTCCCTGGGGGCCCAATGGGTCACAGCACTATGAAGCTGTCCACAGCCACTGCAGCACAGAGTTCACTACCCGGCCAGGGAGATTCCCACATGGCGAAGCAGACCTTTCCGTCTCACCTGCTGCTCCCCTCAGCAATGTACTTCAGTAGATCTGCCTGTTATGCTCCCCACTCTGTCTCTGAATCCTCTCACCCCCCGCACCTCTGGCCTAATCCAGTTCTTCTATGCATAAATAAATAAATCTTTAAAAAATATACTGAGTATGGAGAGAACATTATGATTGTTGGGTGTTGGGGGAAGGGATGGAAGAGTAAGAAGGTGAAGACTGAAATGTGGAAATAGGGGTCACGTGAAAGAAAAGTTGGGTGATGGGAGACCAAAATGTCACTTACTTCTACCTTTTGCTTTGGGCTAAACCTTTTTTGATCTTTGACTGAACAGACAAAACCCCTCAATACCTTTGTATGAGGGGCTGATGTGTTTTGCTTTTAAGTGCGTGGGTTTATTCTCTTCTGTTTTCTGAGAAGAAAGGAGATATTTGGAGACTGAACAGTTAGAGTTTTAATGAAAGTGGGATTATTCCCAAGTTCTCATAGAGACTTTAGGGCTTTTTCCAGTGTTTAACCATCCTTCTTCTCTAAGCAGGCTCCAGAAGAGTGTTCTGTGCAATAATGATGAATACTTAATTCATAGTTCTTAAGAGAATGAAAACCAAAGGAAGAATGCATGATATCAATTTTAGCATTGGCAATAGAAGTGCAAGGACTGCTCCAGGAGGACCTCCCTCTCAGCTGCAGTCACTGGCACCTGCAGAGCCAGCCTTGGCCTCTGTCAGTGAATAGCACACACCTGCTGGCCCATATCTCCCCACACGAGTTAGGCCATTTAAAGCCAAGACAGCAAGCAGATGGCCCTGCCCAGGGACCCTTTGTCATTCCAAATTGTGCTGTCATGTGGACAAGTCCATTTGTCCCAGGTGAGGCTCTTCCTTGCTTATTACCTTGCAACTGCCTGAAAAATGTATTCTATTCCTGTCCAGGTTTTCTCTGGCCACTGACCCCGTCTTTCTACTCAGACTGAGCTTCACCCTCTGCTTTACTCCGTCCCAGCTCCCACTGCTCTGACTGTACTCTCACTCTCAGGACTCGGTGGTGATAAGGACACCCCTTGCCCACCAGAACTGACCACTCATTGTTCTAGCCTGGTTTTATCCTCATTGTTCTCACCACTGAATTGTCCTCAATCCTGGCCTTCTGACTGCTTACAACCTGGCCCTTTCACAGAGTTGTCTTTCTGATAATTAAAGAAGTAAAGATATTTAAAGCCATAAATACCAGGTAGGAAAGTAGAAATTTAGGGCACACAGGCTATGAGACGTGAACAAGGAAAGAAATAAAATGAGTGGCAGAAATAAAGATATTTATATCCTGTGAATTGAAATAGAACGAAATTACAGGCTTTTTTTGGGATATCCTTTGACCCTCTGCTAAAGAAAACTATGAAAAGAGACTGTGATAAATTCCATATTTCAAATACATGAAGCTGATTTATTTTATTACCTTTCATAGAAAAGGGGGCTTCATTTTATGATGGTTTTATGAGCAAAACCCAGGTTTTAGAACTATATACCTACAAAATCAGTAGGCAATAAATATATAATCAAGTTATTAGCATTACTATAGGTCTTGCTAGAAAGATGCAGGAGTTGTACATGTTCTTTGGAGCTTACTGTTACATAAATAACATAAATCTGCAGAGCCATTAATTTACTAATTGTAGGTCTTCTTTGGCTGTGACTTTTCTTCCTTACATTTTCTTATAGAAGAGACAGAAATGTTGAAGTTAAATTTATTTGCAATGCCTAGGAATAAGTCCAAAGTGCTATTTTGATACCAAGACTTTCTGGTATGCTTGGTAAACTACTTTGGGATATTTGCTTACATATCTGGTTTTGCCGTGTGTTATCCAGTCCTTTTTTGTTTTGAATATGTTTGAGGAAATTATGCTGGTATTTTATTTCCTTCCTGGTTGAAATTAGAGGACAACCAGTATATTTGGCTTAATAGTGTAGTAACAATAATAATTAGAAATAATGTTAATAGTCACTACATTAGAGTTGTTGGAGTTGTCCATATATGATGAGAGAGATGGGGGGGGAGAGAAGAGAAGAGATTTTTTTAAGGAGTCAGGTCACATGAGTTTAGAAGTTGATTAGTTCAGTATTTGATGGCACAGACAGACTAGAGACTCATTGCAGTTTGAGCCCAAAGGCCATCTGCTGCCAGAATTCCCTCTTGCTGGAGAGAATTCTATTAAGACCTTCAACTGATTGAATGAGGCCCACCTACATTATGGAGGGTAATTGGCTTTACTCATTGTCTACCAGTTTAAATATTTTCTCAGCCAAAAATCCCTTATAGGAGCATCTAGAATATTGTTTCACCAAATGTCAGCACTGTGGCTCAACCTAGTTGACATAAAAATAACCATCATGGTAACCAAACTTTATTGAATATATTTTTAGTTCCAATTATTTCTGAGTGTTACTTCTTTCAGGTCTAACTCCATAGATTGACTCTATGGTTTGAGCATCTCTAAACTACAGTAGAGGAAATGGGTAAAGTGGATGAGTTACCTGTTCAGAGTCACAGAGTTTATTAAGGGGTTGAGGTGGAGTTTATGTTTCTTCCTCTCCACGTAAACACGTGACAATGGCAGGTGGGCTGAGAACTTCTGAAGATCCCCTGAAGGACATCTAATTTGAGTTCCAAAGAACTTTCTGTGAGTGCAAATTGTTTATTCTCTTACCAAGATTGTGTCATCTTTCCATAATAGTGACCACAAGTGTGTTTTTGAGGATTGAATATTAGGATAAGAGTCGGAAAGATCACTTGAAAATGTCATTGATAAACTAATTGACCTAAGTCAAAAAGTGTATACTTTGTGTCTGAGATTGAGGGCAGATGTTATTTCCAGTTATATTGAGTCAGAGATTATTTCAGCCTGGCCGTGCACTTTGGGAGCTGACTCTTCACAATTTAGGAGAAGGGGCAGCATGCAGTATGGAATCTTCGTGGATATAACTACCCACCATCGGGAACTCGGCTGATAACCATATAGTATGTGAAAAAGGCCCGCAGATGCTATAGAAATCATGGATTTTAACCCTGGTTTGCGTTTATCTGGAACACTGGATGGAGCAGTGTGAGAAGTTCTCGGTTAGAATGTGAGGAGGAAGGAGCGACTTTGCACGGGGCAAACACCTTGCGAGTTTAAGAAATAGTAGCTGGTTGACCAAACTGGGTGTAAGAGAAATGCTTAATAAAAGTAAACACAAACCTAAAATATACCAAGCAAGGCCCATGTTGCCTAATTTAAAACATCCTTTCACACCAAGAACCATTCGACACCATACGTTAACTGTCATTCATGATGAGTTGGAGGAGGTCGAATCAGATTTTGAGTTTAGAAGGCTTAGAAATGTGCAGTGCATCCTAGACAGAATCCTTGAAAAATAGTTAAGATGTTAGTGCTTAAAGGAGTATGTCTTTATCTAGAAAGAAGTTTCTTTGTAATGTTTCGTTCTCCTAGGGTTTTGGATAGATATCTTTGAGAAACGAAATAATCATTGTTATGAGATTTTTCTGAATTCCTCCTATTGGTACAGAACCAGTGTTGCCGTGCTTTTTCGGAAATGGCGGTGTCGACCTTAATTGACTTTTGACTAGCACCCATGTTGGCTGTAGTTTAAATAGAGTTGGAGAGCCCAGCTGTGCAGAATTCAATTCCAACGTTAGAACTCAAATTCCTACTGACTGTGCTCTTAGCCTGATTGCCTTTTATCCTGTCTGAAACAAATTTATTTTCAGTTTATATACTTTTAATGGAAGAGTCACTATTTAGAATTAATTCTTCTGTGCCCATGTCTGGAAAAATTTGGTATGTAAAATAGACCCAGGGCCTATTGTCTTTTATCAAAGCATGTTTCTCAGAGGCCTAAGTGTAGTGTTTAAGCTATAATTGAATTCAAATGGCATATTTACCAGTTGTGCTTTGGGGAACTTCCCAAACAGTTAAAAATATAACATTCCACCTAACCCAAACATAAATCTTCTCCAACTTCTGATTTTCATCAAAGTTCTAAACTTCAGTAAGTTTTCAGTTCTCTGTTTTTCATTTTGAAAATTGTTTAGGGAATTGTAAGTGTGTGTGTGTGTGTGTGTGTGTGTGTGTGTGTGTGTGTGTGTGTGTTATGGCCTTGCCTTGCACAATCAGGGTGTGTGTGCAGTATTGATTTGTAGCCAGTGCAGAGTCATGCTGCCTTAAAATTATTGATTGATTATACATTTTCACAAGTCAGTATGGATCATCTAAGATAAAATGTATGTTTTTGGTAATTGAACTAATTCTGAGAGGAAAAATGTCCTTTTGATTTGTACGAAATCTGCCTTTGCTAAGATGGAATGGGCAGATACCTGAGTGATATTATTTCTGGGGTATCCCCCTTAAACTTTCCTCTCACAATCATAAAGTTAAATTTGAAGTACCTTGTTGAGAAAACACATTGTATGTATTAATGCAGAAGTATATACATCATTGTTTTTCTCAAAATAGATTCTGTAAGGCATTGGCCCCTAAATACTATAGTAGGTACTATAGTGTAACTAGATACTAATCATAGTGGACACTATACAAAGTCAAAAGGTCCCCTGGAGCATGAATCTCAAAAATCCCCCAAATGGTGGGAGTTCTCTGATGCTTTTATATTAATGTACATTGTAAAGCTCTAAGGAGCCCCAGTATATTCTTTTAATAGCTAAAGATGTTTATTTCAAACCACAGACAGGAACCAGAATTTACAGGAGAGTTTACTATAGGGATTCAGAGCTTTCTCATGGAATGTAAAGGTGTTAATGGAGCTGACTCACAAGAATGATCTGGAAAACCTTTTGGCTCCTCACTCATGTCCTTATTTCTACTTTCTCTAGTGTTTTTGCTCAATTTCCTATGATCTATTACTAGCCATTTGTAGTGACTTTCCTTGGAAGTCCTGCTTTCAGAAGTAATATAGGAAGCTTTTAAGAAGGCTTTGGTTAGTCCTTCATTAACTCGGTTGAGTATTGGATACTCAGGAAATAGTTACAGATCTAAGATGACCAGTGTGGATGGTGCTGCTGAGTTCATTATCAACTTGAATATTTAAAGCTGATAGATATCTTTTGGTGATTTTAATTTGTTTAAGATAGTGAATAATTTAAAGTAGTTTTAGTCATATCAAATCCCCTTCTGTTAAAAAGTTAAGTAAAAACCTAATATAGATGATCTAATATTTAGCAATCTAAATCAACATGCCTCAGTTTATGTTAATGTCCCACTGATAGAGTGAAATATAATCTGAAATAAAATTTGAAACCATAACATTTCACTTGAGAACAAAAGGTGCAGTAAACTTTCCTGGTCACAACCCGTGATATATGCAATTATGCTTTATAAAGATTTAGGACCTAGACTTAGTCATCTGTAAAGAAATGAAAAATATCTAATTTACCTGTTTGGGCTTGAAATGTATCTTATTTTCTTTATATCTGCTCTTGCTACATATGAAAACCTCATAATTACTCTTTGTCAAAATGCTGTAACATTCCTTTTATTCAGAATCCAAGAGTTTAAATAATCATATTTTCTTTCTATGGTGATGTATAGAGAGAATCGATGTTCAAAATAATGCCCTCTAGGCACTGAACAAATTGGCTTCTGAATCTCCAGGAAGGAAGATTACATTATGTTAGTATAGCATCAGTGTTATTTTATTCTTATTCATAGAACATCGGTACAGTATTTAACTGTGTGCATATCCCCCAAAACATAGTGGCTTACACATTTGTCAAATACTACAGCGTTTTCTTACTTCTCAAAATAGATATAATGTTTATTTAGTGTGTTTTAAACTCTGTATTCACATTTTTGTGAGATTTGGAAAGGGCAGGAGGTGGTACGGAGGCAACTTGGAAATGTTTTTTAAGTGACTGTGGCACTTGAAATGCTGGTAGAAAGGGTCTTTGCACCCTTGGTTTGCAGGGTTAGTAATTTGGAGTCACAAGAGGAAGGGAAAATTTCGGGTGCCAGAAGTTTATGATGGAGATTTATGATGGCACAACCATGAAGGCTGTGAAGGTATAAAAGGTGGACCTTTTGTGCCATCTGTCTTCTCTGGTGTTATGAATATGCTCATTTTAAGCTAAGTAGGAAAGACTGCTCATGCATTCTCATGTTTACTCTGATAAAAGTCAAAAGTATAATAAAGTGCAAAGTTGGTGACCAAGTTTTTGTGTGTGTCTAGGCTAATTAATGATAAGCCTTTGGATAGTGCCTCGAGCTCTGATGGTGAGAAGGTAAGGTTTAATATGATATCATCCAGCTGTAAATATTAAATATTTTTAATGAAAATGTTAGGTGAAGAGAAGATAGTTGAAGCATTGGCCAACCCTTCCCAGTATATATTGTAATTCATTTTTATTCACTTATTTATGCATCAGAAGTTTATGGAGAACCTAGCCTGTGGAGAAATTGGACACTCTCTAGTGTTAAGGATTTTACGTTGTCCTTGTTCTCTTAGAACTTCTTCTGTCCTGGAGGGAGTACAACGCCACAAATTGAAACATCTATTTGTATGCATGATATGTCAAGGTAAGAGAAGTGAATTCTTTTTGATAGAGTGGTTAGGGAAGCTAGTTTCCAATTTCTAAGTGGAATCCAATTTATTTACTCTCTTTTGCTTTTATGATATTTTTGATGTTCCCTTGGCTGCTGCACTTCAGTGCTAACCTCTCCACTCCGTTGGATCACGTTGCCCAGCAAGCATCACGAGCATTTATTTAAATGCCTAATCATTGGCAGAAATGCAGCTGTGTTCATCATTGTCAATTCTGATTTGTATGACATTCCCATCCAAACATACCTCAGGGTACATTTGCACATCTAATTACAGCATTAAAACTAATAATAGCCCGATAAAACACTACTCAGACAAATGCCTAAGCAAACAGCTGGCTATTTCATTGTGTCCTAAAGGACAGGCTGATGCATACTTTGTTCTCTAACTCGAGAGTCTGAATTCCAAACTGCAAACCCTCCATCGTGAAACCCTACTGAAAGAAGGCTTAGGCAGGAAGTAGCCAATTCAAAGGGAAGTCCTGAGATAAAAAAGCCAGCATGAAACCTGTGTGCTGTGGAACTGTATGGAGGAAAAAAATGGCTTTCTTTCATTTTACCCAGAAGAAGATTGCGACTAAATTCAAATTGGACCAAAATACAACAGAATGTTGGTGCAAGGTTATTAAAGTGCCCTACCTTTGTACAGAACCAACAAAATTAACATCTACAATTTCCAATGGAAGGAGGCTGAGAAATAATTTAGTAATGCTTTTCAGATATTGGATGAGTCCTGTTGTTATCACATGTGAAACATTGGCAAACTCTGTTTTCTGCAAATGATTATGTTTATACTTCTTTTGAGAGAGAGGAAATTAGATAAAATTGGTTTTGTCTTCCTGGAACACTAAGTCTTCCAATTAGCGAAACGAGTAAAGGTGGAATGTTTAGGACATCAGTGTAGGAAGTGGCTTGTGACCCTAACCCAGATAGTAGGGCTGCTTCCTCAGCATTAATGCTTGTCTTCTGACAGCTTTTGTTTGCTCAAGTGGGTTGAAGCTAATAATTAAGTTCTCTTTTGTTTCTTAAAATGTGGGCTGAAAAATGTATAGACCTAAGGATTTTAAGAGCTCTCTCTTGTTGGAGGCTGTTGTCAAGAGAGATCTTATCCCCTTAAAAATTTTAAATAACAGTTGAAAATTTTTCATCAGTCTTGATGGATTAAGCATCATGCTCCTGAGGAGTAAGAATGGATTAAAATAAATGGATTAAAATAAATCTCCAAGTTGCTTTTTACCTTCTGATTCTATTATTATTAGCACTTTTTTTTTATTCAACAGACATTTAGGATCACAGGAATACTAGCTGATATTTTCATATAGATTGATTCATTTGAGGTAATTCTCACAAAAATAGACTAAGTAGATATCATTGTTTCTGACATAGATATGATGACACCAGTGGCCCAAGAAGTCAAGTTACTGAAAACGCACAGCCAGAAAGGCTGGGGGAGTCTGCTTGGATCCAGGACTCTGAACTTGGATTCTGACTTGGACTTCCACGGATGAGCACTGAGTTCTCAGGCCATCTTCTCCTTCTGTTTAGACCCCATTTTTTTTCATTTGTAGAGTGAAGGGGTTGGAGCAAGATTTGGAATAGGTTTCTTCCCCCTCATCTCTGTGTTTTATGACCTGGAGAAACCTGAGATCAATACACAATATGCAGGCTTTTTGTGTGGATTGTGAGAGCACTTGGCACAGTGGGTGTAGACAGAGGTGATACAGTAATATAGATGACATGCCTGTGTTGGGGATTTGGGTGTGGAAGGCAAGTAAAATCTGACATCTCTGTATGATCTCATGATGAAATGCGTGGAGTTAGCGGAGCAGCAGAATTCTCTCATAGCCATTTTTTTGTATCTTTTTTTCACATCTACTTTCCTATCCTAGTTCCTTTATTATTCATCCCCTTTGAAATTTTCTGAGTTTATGACTGATCTTGAACCTTGTTATATTTGACTATAGTTCTAAATAATTAGAAGGCAAGAAAAGAGAAGATTTCTTTATGCTTCATAAAAAATGAGTTCTTGGCCGAGGGAAAACTGCCTTGAGCGGAGCTGTCCAATGTGGTAGCCACTAGTCACATATGGCAGTTAAGTAATTGAAATGTGGCCTGCCTGAACTCACCTGCTATAGGATGTAAGGATAAAAAAACTGGATTTTGAAGCTTAGTAAGGAAAATAGAACCTTAAATATTTCATTAATTACCTTTATATTGATTACATGTTGAAGTGATATTATTTTGGATGTGTTGAGTTGAATAGCAATATTACTAAAAATGATGTTTCTTTTTGTTAATGTAGCTCCTAGAATATTTAAAATAGTGCATATTGCTTGCATTTTTAATTTTCACCATATTTCCATGTAATAGTACTGGTTGACAATAGGGTTCTCAACTAAAGGCAACGCCCCTCTTCCCCCACCCAACCCCCCAGGCGGTGCATATTTGGTTTCCACAGTTGGGCCTGCCACTGCATCTAATCAGTAGTTTACAGATGCTTCTAAATGTTCTACAGGTCATAGGGCAGACCTTGTCCTGGTCCTCAACAAAGAATTATCTGGTCTAAAAATGTCCGTAGTGCTAAGATGACCTGATGCAGACTTTTGAGAAAGTTAAAGTAGGGACAAAAGATTGGGAATTAAAACTGCTTTTAGGTTAATTTGAGTTGAAATATTAGAATGAATAAGTATTTAGCAGCATTAAAGAAGGACTATTACTTCTTTAAGATTTAAGAAATTAGAGATGTTTTGGGTTTGTAAGGCAAGTAAAAATTTATGCAAGTAAAAGTGTAAAAGCAACACATTTTAATATTTCAACAAATATTTATGGAGTAACTACAAATATTTTTTTTGGAGCAAGATGAAGGAAGAATATACATATAAAATTACTGAATTCTGATTGTTTGCAAGGCTTCTATAAGGAAAATAAAGATAAATGAAATATGATTCTCCTTTCAAAAAGCTTGTGGACTAGTAGGAGATGGCATGAGAATACAGTGTCTTATAAAACAGGATGTTATGTGAGAGGAGAGATATGGAAACAATGACAATAAAAATTACGAATTTCAAAAGAAAAACATACCATGTTTGTTTGGGAGAACCAGGTGAGGCGTCTTGGAGAAATTCCTGTTTGAAATGTATCCCTAAAAATGGGTAGGACAACAATCCAAGGAGATAGAAAGGCAGACACAACAGATGGGACAGCAGATGGTCCATGGCTAGGAGGAAGGGCCCATGGCTAGGAGGAAGGGATGTATGGAGTGGACTTGAGGAATAATCAGTAGTCAAGTTGACTTAGAATCCCAGTGGGAAGTAGTTGGAAATGACACTAAAAACTGAAAACCCCAAACAAAAGAAAAACAAAGATGAGCACCAAGACTGGTCATTTATACAGATTGGCAAGATGGAAAAGGGAGGGATGAGAGAGGCAAAGTATATGGGACTGGGAAATTGACTACATGTAGGTGAATAAAGGAGAGGAAGGCTCAAAGATGATCCTGTCATTTTAAGTGTGGTTGTCTGGGGGTATTAACAGAGAGAGAGGCAGGAGGATGGATTAGTTTGGCTAGAATGGAAAGATCATGAGTTCAAGCTTGCCAGGTTGAGTCTGAGCTAACAGTAAGTTATCCAGATGGTGGAGAGGTTGAAGAAGCTCCTAGGAATGTGAGTTATAAAATAGAAATAGAGAGATATGGAATCATTTGAAAATAATCACCGAGGTTTTGAGAATGGATACGATTAGTCCAGGTGGTGTCTATTGAGAAGGCTACACCAGGTCCATAGCTGTAACTGTCTTTGGTGATGAAATAGGGAAGAGAAGTCAGAGAAGAAAGGAAACAAAACACAGAAACAGAATTTTGTGTAATTTAGCATAACCACGTTAAGAGAAATTTTAATTGAGAATGCTCTGCAGTGTTAAATAGTACAGATAGAATGTGGACAGTGGAGCTGAAACCATGTCTAAGACTTCTATTTCATCATAAGAAGGCTGTTGAAGTAAGTAGTGTTTTGGTAACTGGGGTGGAAAGAACATGGTAAAGAATACAGACAAGCTTCCTGTGGACACACACTGTCCCAGAGTCCCAGAGTCTCTGTTGGCAGAACAGGCTTTTATTAGTTTTGTGACATTCTTTCTCTCAGGTCATTCATTTCTTCAACAGATATTTATTGAGAAAGTATTTGTTATTTAACTATTTTCGGGTGGGTAGCTGGTTGTGTGCAAAGATAAACTAAGGTATAATCTCTAGCATTTCCAACACTCAAAAGAACAGAGCTAACAGGACATTGTTTGAAAAAAATGATAGGAAATTTTTTTTTTTAAGATTTATTTTTTATTTATACATACAAGCTGGGGTACAGGCCAGAGGTGTGGGGCGGCGAGAGGGTTCACCAGAGACGGAGCGGGTAGCAGAACAGGCAGATCAGAAATACACTGCTGAGGGGAGCAGCGGGCGAGGCAGGAGAGGTCTGCCTCGCCATGTGGGATTCTCCCTGGCCGGGCGTCGAACCCGCGTCGCCGCTGCCGACAGCTCCACAGTGCAGCGCTTAACTGCTACGCCACCGGGGAGGCCCCGGAAATTTTTAGTGGTTAAGCCTCTGACTCCTAGAACTTTGTGTTGTCCATATTTCTCCAAGCTCATATGGTCTTAAGTGTTGACATCCTAAGTAAAGGACCATGTCTAATTCTACTTGCCCTTGTGCTACTTTCACTAAGAAGAAGGTGTCTGATAAAATAAAATGGAAATGGGGGGGTACTAAATAAATAAACTTGCCCCAGCACAGTTGCCTTTTCAGAGGAGAAAAGTAATTTGAGTTTTAAATTTTATCTGCTGTTTTCAGAGGTTTGGTGAAAATGGAGGCCTAACTGCTTCATTTCAATATTTATTACTGAAGGGAAGATGGGAAATAACTGAATGAATTTTTATGAACCAAAAAGAGAAAATAATATTTTTAAAGTCCAGCTCCAAATTGGAAACATTTTTGTGTGTAAGAGAACACGGTAAGTGGCGTTTTTTGGTCTACTGCATGGACCTTGTTCCTGGAGTGAGGGTGCCCTGGAGTGGATGCGTCCCAGTCTGGGTGGGGGGGGGAGATGTTGAGTGTTTGCTTTAAGGTTTCCATCTCCATGCATGTCTTTATTTTTTTTTAAAGATTTATTTATTTATGCATACAAGCTGTGGTACAGGCCAGAGGCGTCGGGCGGCGAGAGGGTTCATCAGAGACAGAGTGGGGAGCAGAACAGGCAGATTGACCGAAATACACTGCTGAGGGGAGCAGCGGGTTAGGCAGGAGAGGTCTGCCTCACTATGTGGGAATCTCCTCGGCTGAGTGTCGAACTTGCGTGGCCGCTGCTGACCGCTCCAAAGTGCAGCACTTAACCTCTGCGCCACCAGGAAGGCCCCCGTGCATGTCTTTACTGATGACAACTTTTACTTCCCTCATGAAAAGGATTACAGCAACCATCTTCTCATGTCTTAAAGAAAGTTTATAGTCAGATACTAGATAAAATATTAATTTTCTTCTATACTATTGCTATTGGAAATGTATAGACCATGTAAGCAATTCACATTTGAAGAACATGAATGTTTTAAAATGCAAAAGTGCAGAAAATACAAAAATATCAGCACAGTTGCTAAAAGTTCCCAGCAGTATAGTCAGGGTCTCAGTCGGCATGACTGGCAGGCATCACTTACTGCTGTTGAGGAACTTTTATTCTAAAAATAGACGGAGAAGTCATGCAGTGTTAGGTCGTTATGAGAATTTGTTTTTTGGAGAGCAAAATATATCCGCTTTACTTTTGGTTTTGACAAAGTTAATTATTTGACCTTGATTAAATTTTATGTAAGCTTATTTAATATTTAAACTCAAGTCCATATTTATAGTGAGAATACCAGTGATTCTCATTATTAGCTCAGTGATTAAGTCTACAGTGCTTTCTTAGGTGCTGTAATAAATAACAATTATAAAACCAATACAAAAATTACAAAACAATTTTGCTCTCTTGTTTATAGAAAAATTCTATAGCCAGTGCTCTTCACAAATGCTGTTAACTATGTAAAAATTGATTTGTAGAGTAGCGGTACTGTAAAGTGTAAAACGCCCATATACTGGAACTACAGTGAACAGTTACCATAGTTACTCAGAGAACTTCTTACTGCCTGTGTTTGGGATATACTATTTCTTAATCTATTCACATTAAAAACATGATGGGGAGAAAAAGGGAGAAGGAATTACAGTATTTGGTCTTTATTAATAAAAGGTGCAAGAGATGGAAGCTGTTGAGTAAAAAGAGTTCTTAAAAATTATTCATAGATGCCTGTGCAGCTGTATTTTGTGTTATGGTAGATAATAGGGGTATGGGTGATGTTTTCTTTTTCAGCAGTCTTTTCACAACAGTTTCTACTTACATGACTGCTGAGAACTGCTGATATAATTACAAGTATCCATTCCATCCAAAATATGCTCATAAAGGACGACTAAAAATACATCTATTTAAAAGTGATTCTGTTCAAATACGGGTTCTTTAATGTTTAGTGTTCAGAAGACAGTGTTTGAAACTCTGGGCATGGTGGCTGATGTTAAGCATCAGACCCCAGGACTCTCCCACATTTCTGGTGGAATGGCTGAAGGATATAGAAAGTGGGGGAAGTCACCATTACAAAAAGAAATCAATGAAGGATAGTCTCTGTGGCAGAAAGGGAGGGGGAATTTTGTTAGCGGTTCTACAGTGGATTTGACTTGAAGGATGTCCCAGAGCCCCTTCCCTCGCTGGATCCAGAGTGTGACCAGCTGAGCTGAGTGATGCGGTGTGTGACAGCGAGGGCAGGTTGAGGGGCTGCTGGAGAGCACGTGACCACGGCAGCTGGCGTGTGAAGGTGATTGTTCGTGTCTTCCCACAGCCTCTGACTCTCTCCTGATTCCTTCTCTTCACTAGACTTCCAGATCCTTGACAGTTCCAGAGGCAGAACTGTCATGTGATCTCTTGCTTAGATGTTTTCAGGGGGGTTGATTGCTTTGGGGATCAAGGCAGACATTCAGAAGGTGACCTTCTCCTGCCTCCTGGTGCTGTGTCCACCTTGTGTTCTGAGGCTACAGCTACCCTGACTCATGTGTGCACCTTACCCTGCACTAGTTCTAGTACTGCACATCCTTCTTGCCCCTTTTTCCTAGTTAGTTCCAAACCATCCTTCAGATCTTGGCTCCATCATTTCTTCCTTAGGGATAATCAGAGATCTGTGTTCTCAGGGCACTCTCTGATTCTAACTGCACAGTCATTTGCATAATCATTTACTTAGTATTTGTTTCTCCTACTAGACTATGAGGGCAGGGTGAGATCTGGTTTTGCACACCATTACCCTCCCAAACATTTAGCACAGAGATTTGGAAAACAGAGCACCTGCCAAGGAATGGGATCCGCGTTGAAACTCTAGAGTTTACTCTGGTTCCTTTACTGTCCTCACAGGCTGCTGGATGTCCTTACTGATAAAACATTGTCCGCTCCTCCTCTCTCACAGCAGACTTTTTTTTTCTTTTACTCCAGACAAGAATATATGTCTCTAGGAAAGACTTAGAATCCACAAAAAATTCTGCCAGGGAGCAGCTCAACTCCTATAAGAAGATTATTTTATCAGAAAAATAAAACTTCTCTATGGATTTTATTAAGAGATTCTGTTCTTCAAAAGAAAGAGATCACCATTTTTCTAAGGCTTCAGAGGAATTGTTCCCTCTGTAATAGATTGACCATGAGATATGAGACCATCTTAGAAATGTTTTGCTGCTTTGAACACTTGAGGGGATGTTGCAAGTGTGAAACTACAACCATCCTGCTTGGCAGTGAGGACACGAGGAAGGATTACATAGAGTTGAAAAAATGTGGAACCAGCTTCAAGAGAAATAATATTGATAAGAGCCATTATTTACTGAGCACTTACTAGTGCCCAGACATTTACATGTTTTAGCTTGTTTAATATTCACAATAACCCATCATTAACTTCATTTAGAAAACCTTTATACAGGGATGAGTAGGAAATGGGGCATTCAGAAACATCAAAGTAGTGAAATAGAAAGAAAACTTGAAAAATATTTTCAAATATAAAGAAAAAGAGATGAACACGTAGAACGTGAGAATGTGGAATAAACTATAGTAGTTTTCGATCCAGATAAGGGTAACTTGTGTACTCTCTTTGGGTAGTGAAATTAGTGATGATTTTTATTTTCTTCTTTATACTTCTCAAAACTTTTTAGCAGGAACACTTAAAAAGATACTGGTCTTTTAACAGAGAATGTAGTTGACGGGAAGCATCTTAGATTTTTAATAAAGAATCTTAAATAATTCAATAAAAATTAAATTACACTAGAGGTAGAGTTTAGGGAGCTATGCAGGGGAGAAGTATGCAGATAGAAAGTAAGTCTCCTACTTGGGAAAATTGATCAAAGGGATTCAAGCTACTGAAGAAGCACTGGACTATGTGCTTTCATTCTTTCAAAGAAAATAAAACCCAGAAAACAGCACTGGAGTATTCAGAGAATTCATATTGAACACTGAAAAAGCAGTAATACACAATAATTAGGAGCCATTTAATAATGTATGTTTGTAATATAAATTATTTATTTATTTAAACAGCCTATTCACAATTTCCTGGTTTATTATGGATTCTTTCATTTATCCCCTCCTGGGGTAAACCTAACTGACCCTTGCCATCATGATCCAAGATACCACCTGCTGGCAGGTGTAGAAATGGCAAGTTAAAATTTGGGAGGAATAAACCTGTGGTTGGTGGTCTATTTTTAGAAATTCAAATCCCTGTGGTGATACTAAAGGTAAGATCCTTTGAAAATGCCAGTACTGTATTTGTACATTTACTTATTCTATCTCATGTTTCAATGAGAATAGAAAGTGTCAGTTAGTTTGCCTAGAAGAAAAATTAATTTAAATCAAATGGACATGAAATTCTATCAAATTCTGTCACCAGCTACTTGGGCATGAATTCCATCCCTGGCCAGGGAGCTGACCCACATGGTGCAGCAGACCTCTCCTGTCTCGTCCGCTGCTCCCCTCAGCAGTGTATTTCAGTAGAGTTGCCTGTTTTGCTCTCCACTCTTGTCTCTGGTGAATCCTATCACCCCCCCACACCTCTGGCCTACACTCCCGTTCTTGTATGCATAAATAAATAACAACAAATATTTAAAATATTAGTAATATTTCTTTTTTTTAAAGATTTCTTTTATTTTTGCATACAAGCTGAGGTACAGGCCAGAGGTGTGGGGTGGTGAGAGGGTTCACCAGAGACAGAGTAGGGAGCAGAACAGGCAGATCGAAGGAAATACACTGCTGAGGGGAGCAGCGGGCGAGATAGGAGAGGTCTGCTGCGCCGTGTGGGAATCTCTCTGGTTGGGCATCGAACTCGCGCAGCAGCCACCAACAGCTCCACAGTGCTGCGCTCAAACCATTGCACCACCAAGGAGGCCCCTATTTCTTATGTTTTAATAGTAGTGTTTTGTTTTTTGAATTACGAAAATTTCCCCCATAGGCTGTGTGACTGTTATCTTTGCTTATACATATGAAGGGTACTATATGTTTTCTAATCATCAGCTTGAGATGGACTCTTTCAGAAACTGACATAGTTTCTCAACTACATCTTTTGCGGGGGGGATGGGGGGGTGGTGGGTGGGGTGGGGCAGGGGGAAATCCCTGAACTTAAATTGAAGAAAAAGGTGTTAGTGAGAAAAATGTCATAATTTTTTTAACTTGAGATACATTTTTGAATACTGTTGGTAGAACTGTAACAGGGTGGTCCCCAGGAAAAGGGGAGGCTCCAGGTTCCCTGCCTCACCCAAGGGAGGGTGGAGCTTAGCAGGAGAGATAAGAAGCTGGAGAAGAGAGAAGAGAGAGAGGAGACAGGAGAAAGAAGGAAGCAGGATGGAAAGCCAGAAGAGGCACAAGGAGCAGAGAGACATGTGAAGAAGCTGCACTGGCCTGGACTGATTGAGACAGATGTGGGTGAGAGACCCGTGGGGGAGGTGACAATGGCAACGTTGATCTTGATTTTGAGTTTGCTCTTTTCTTCCCAGACTTGTCTGGCTGTTTCTGACCCTTTTCTATTGGTCCCCATTTGAAGGTGCTTTAGACTTGTGGCAGGCTTTAGGGCCTTGCTTTGGGCCAATCCCTTTTGGATAGTGTGTATTACACGCTAATTGTATTAAAGTTTCTTTCCACTAAAGGTCTTATATGTTTTGTCTTGATGTGGCAGATGGCAGAACCTATTTAGAACGGGCAGGTTTGGGGCTTCTGGGGTGCCCCTCTCCCTGCCCTGTAACAGGGCTATTGACTGGGAACTATTGTAACACATTATTGTAAAGATCTTTTGATTAAGAAACATGTTTATCTATCATTTGCTAGCTTTGATTATACCAGGAATTAAGAATTAAATATGGAAGTGTAGATATTTGTACTTCTGCCCTTTTGTAAGTTTCTAGGAGGTAAAGAGTTTTTAAAAATACCATATATGAAGTGGTCAGTGTCATAATATTTTTCCTCTCTACAATTATAGTTTAGAGTTCATACTTAGAACACAAATTAAATAAGATGATGAGTGTTATTAATGGCTACAGAGGCAGCCCCTGACTTATAAGTACGTCCTGTGAAAAAGACCAAAGACCTTTAAGAGAACAGTGAACCAGTAAGACTTATTTCAGATGTGCTGCCTCTGCCAGGATTTTCTTCTCTTTTGCTTCCCTCCCCTTTCATTGTTCCAGTTTAAAACACTCTCCCTTTACTTCCTTAATTTTTTTTTTTTACTTTCCCTTTTAGTTTCTATGGCTGCAGTGGCTGCAATCTATTCTTGCCCTTGCTCTTCCTAATGTAGCCCCACTAGAACTCCTTTGAAACTGTTGCCTCCTCAGAAACACACAAGAATCTTTAATCCCTTGGGTCACCGTATTATAATCCATTGTCTGTATTTTATCTTTCTCTAGAATCTTAGAAAGTAAAGGAAGGGAGGATGAGTTATGGGAGGAAAGCATTGTAATTTTTGATGATTTGTCAGTACTTGTTCAGAAAGGACCCCCAAGTCCCCAAGTGTAGACATTTCTAAACGGCTTTTTTGCATGCTTCAGGAACCTGAGGTTGAGAATGGTAATGAAACTTTGGTTTCCAACTCTGTCTGGAAGTGGTTGCCACAGTGGAAAGGGGAGCTGTGGAGCTAGTCTGTAAAACCCTCACAGAAGGATGGGAGGGAGGAGAAAAGAGAAAACATTAAAGAAAGGAAAACAAAGAAAAAAAAGAGAGGAGGTGAAAGAGGGAACTAGTCTTGGGTCCCCATGGCGACTTCCTAGGGGGGGGACTCTCACCCTCTGGTTTCATCTCAGGCTGTCATTCTGACCCCTGGTCCACTGATGAGGCTGATAGGGGGTGAGGGAGTAGAGGAGAGTCGAAGTTTTAGGTCCTACTGCCTTAGATTATTTCTCCCTAAACTGATCTGTGGGTGCATTACAATGTCAGTAAAAATTTCAGCAGATGTTTTTGGTAAAAATTGATAAATTGATTCCTGTGAAAATACAAAAGACTCAGAATAGCCAAACACAGTTAGAAAAATTTAAAAGAACAAAATTAGATGACTAGCTCGCTGATTTCAGCATTAATTATAAAACATTAGTCATTAAGACAGTGCAGTATTGGCATTAAACTAGATGAATAAATCAGTGGAACAGAATGGAGAGTCTAGAAATAGACCCATACAAGTATGGACAGCTTCTTTTTGATGAAGAGGCACAGGTATCTTCAGTGGAGAATGGCTATTCTTCAACAAATGGTGTTGAAAAAATTGTATATCCATATTTAAAACATGTGCTTTAGCCCCCATTTTATGTCATATTAAAAAAAAAATTAACTTGAATCATATCTTAAACCAAAATGTAAAACCTAACTCTGTAATACTTCTGTAAGAAACCAAGGGAGAAATCTTTTGGGTTATGCAAATGTTTCATAAATAAATAACCTAAAGTACAATCCAAAACAAATTAATAAATTGGATTTTACCAAAACTGAAACATCTGCTCTTTGAAAATGTTGTTAGTAAATGAAGAAGACAGGCTACAGACTCAGAGGAATTATTTTTGATCTTTTATCCAGAATACATAGAGAACTTTCAAAACTCAGTAATAAGAAAACAAAAACCCAAATTTCAAAAGTGGGCAAAAGATTTGAATAGACTCTTACACAAAGGAGATATATGGATGGCAGCTAAGCACATCAGAAATACTCAACATAATCATTAGAGAAATGCAAATTAAACTCACAACATGATACTCATAAATGTCTACTAGAATTGTTAAAATTAAAAAACCTGGCCATACATACCATGATGGCTGGGAAGTGGAGGAACGGAAACTCTTATACACTGCTGATGGGATGTAAAATGGTCTAACCACTGTGGAAAACAGTTTTCACTTACTTATTTAAAACGTTAAAATTTCACGTATGAACTCTTAAAGCCATTTCACTGTTAGATATGCAAGAAAAATATAAGCATGCGTACATTCAAAGACAAACGTGAATCTTCATATCAGCTTTATTTATAGTAGTTACAATTGCCAACGATCCAATTGTCCGTCAACAGAATGGATAATTACACTGTGGCATATCCAGACAACAGTGTTCAGCAGTAAAAGGAATGAGTTTTGATGCATGAATGAACCAGTACTACATGAATGAATCCTAAAATAATTGAGTAAAATAATTGAGTAATCAGACACTCCCATCCCCCCAACGAGTGTGCATTATAGGATCTCATTGGTATAACATCTGAAAAATTGCTAAAATCTGAAAAATTGCTAGCAGATCATTGTTCGCCTAGATAGGGAGAGTGAAGGATGAAAGACAAGGTGGCTGGAGGAAGGGAATAGTAAAAAAGTTACAGAGAAACTTCTGGTGGTGATGTATATGTTCATTTTCATGGTAATGGCAATGAGGGGATGTTATACATAAGTCAAAACTTAACTAATTATGTATTTTAAATATATGCAGTTAATAGAATGTCAATTATATTTTGATAAAGTTCATAAAAGAAAAAAGTACATTTTAACCCATTAATGTGGGTTTGTTTTTACTGGTTTAAATATGTTGTTTGTGTTTTTTTTTTAAATGTTTACACTTTGGTTAACACTTTCTGACTGTCAAGTTGACAATTCTTTTAGTAATATTTAAATATTTTAAATGTAATATATTATGTGCAGACTTAAAGTTACAAAAACTTTTGAAAGACCAAAATTTCCTGAGTTCTTTTATGAAATAAAGCAATATAATTATTTATTAAATCAAAACTTTCTCCACACAATACTATGGGAAGTACAATGTAATGTCATGCTTTGTACTAGGGTTGGAAACTCTTTATCTTCTACATTTGTTCATTTGTTCCTCAAGTATTTTCTGTATTAAGAGCCTGTTGTTCCCTTATTACATAAAATACAGAAAAAGTCACAAACATAGAACTGATCTCTATAGAGGATGATATTTTAGTTGTGAAGATGAGATGTATATACATAATCAAGTCAGTAACAAAGGAAGACTTTAACGGAAATTAAGAGTACATTTATTTCCTATAATTCTTAATTTTTAGATACTGATTGAAAGATCCAAATTTCTTCTGCAGAAGATAGTGACACTTTTTCATGTTTTGAGTTCTTTATTTTAATCTTTCGTGTGTAAATATTTTATCATTAACCAGCTGCCTTTATTATAGTAATTATATCTAAGAATGACATGAGAATTGATGAGAATTGCATTTATTCTCCTTTTGTACTCCACATTTACCCAAGACCTGATTTGAAAATCAAAAATATTCTTGCTGGCCTAGTCACCTTCACTTGAGATTCTAGCAGTAACATTCAGTCTAATATCAGCATTTTTTCTAGAAGTTACCTCTTCAGCTGTGAAGACTTTCCTTAGATGATTCATGTGATGCTTGGAAACCTAAGGTACTTTCTGGAGAAGCACTTACCTTTTCCACTGTTCTCATGGTAAGTGGCTTTACCAGGACCCTTTTTCATGGTCTACATCTTTCCTTCTCTCCTTCCTGTTTCCTCCTGTAGAGTTACAGCGTGTGTAGTCAAGGCCAGAGGAGGCACCAGCCATGCTGTGCCTATTGCTGGTTCCCAGGCACGATGCTTAGGAAGGAAGCGTCTGTGTTTACATCTTTGGCGCTAACTGTGGCTTGCAAGGCGTAACTGCTGAGCAGACTCTTGAACCGCCTGCTTCTCCAGCCTGTAGGTGCATCTCTGTCTCCGTGAATGTCTGTGTGGGGAATATTATCAAGGAAGAACTTGACCCGTTGTGCCTGAACCATCATTTTTGAAATCATTTTTTATGTTCCCAACTCATAGCCTCTTTTTATCCTTCTTGGGCTCATAGGTTTTGTGCTGTTCTCCTTATTAACGCCTACTTTTAGGGGGAAAAAAATCCTCTTATCAAGCTCTACTTAATATGAATTTAAGTCAAATGTCACTTGAAGCATTTACATTTTGAACTTTTTGTCCATGGTGTGAAAGCCTTTCTCTCTTTAGAAGGGTTTCTGGTTTTGGGGGATAAGCAGAGAGGAAGAGCATTTGGGGGGACTGCTTTCTTGGTGCATCTGAAATCTTGCTGTGGGTCAGTGGTTTTCCAGCCAATATGTGTAGTCATGTATTGCTTTTTGCTGAAGCTCGGCATATAAAATTGCTTTTAAAAAATGGAGCTGGCTGCCTGAGGCCCCCCTGTGCATCTTCTAGAGTTCCTAGGATCACAGTTTCAAAAGCAGCTATGTACTCTGGCTTCTGCCTGATATGTAGAAACCTGACCCAAGAAGTAATAATTAATGTTACAACCTTTGTTGAACCCACCAGAGAGCTCAGGGTGCAAGGCAATAACCAGCCTGAAATCTAAGGAAGAACAGGTAACCTCCCAAGCGTGACTGAATGAAGGTCTTGCTTTTTCTGTTGCAGAACTTGGGAGGGAGAAGGCAGACCCACCACAGAAATAGGTAAATGGAATTCAGCTAACACTGTCAATGAATTTGCTAAAGGCTGACAGCAGACAGCAGGAGAAAACAGAACCCACGGGAATCTCAGACACAGAGGGGTTTGCACCCACTTGAATGCTCTCTGCCACAGGCTTCACTGGGTGTTCATTATAAAGATTGAAACCAGGGCAGGACAGCTGAGGGTCTCCCTTTAAGAGGAAATGGTCTTGGCATAGACCTGTGGAAGTCTTCTACCTCTGGAGGACGGACAGAGTCACTGAGAAAGCCTACCTCAGAGACACAATACACAGGGCTTTGAAGATCGAGACTAGACAGGACTGCAGAGAACCCGCACCTTGCCAACCATACCTTAGCCAAGCCAAATCCTTGTGTGCTACTCAGTGCCAGGTATCTATAGCAGTGTGAAAAACCACCATAGAATTTAGTGGCCTAACACATAGCAGCTTATATTTCAAAGTTCTGCAGCCTGGCTAATGTTATCAGTCTCCACATGGAGATGCTGAAATGCTGCTGATGCTGACATGGCCGTCGTGACTTCTCCATTCATACCTTAGTGGCTCGCTGGAATTGCTGCAGGCTGGTTTGGACGTGCTTTTTTGTCCTTGCCCCTGCCTCTGGCTTTCTTGATTGCTATTTTTAAGAGCAGAAGCAGAATCTACCCAGACTCTTAAGGCTATACCTGGAGCTGGCAACAAACATTACTTCCAGTGCATTCTGGTCAAGGGAAGTTAGGGGCTCTGCCCAGATTGAAGGGAAAGAAAGCTCATCTCTTGATGGAGGGAGGAGCATTCACATTATAGGGAGGGTAAGAATCAACAGTGGCGATTATTTAATATACTAAATTTGCCAAGGTTTTTTTTTTTTAAACCCCCCTGCTTCTGTCTTTTGACTTTCTTGTTCCTGTCTATTAATATTTGCTTACAAAATCTCCATCCAGTAAAACATACCCCAACTTAAATTTCACTACCTTTGCTAAAAGACTGATCTTACGTTGCGTCACAACACCACACTGTCAAAGAAACGGGAGTCGTGGAGCGCGCTGTTACAGCAGGATGCTGCCAAGAAGGCAAAACCTGGCCTTTTTATTAATTGAGTGATTTTTACAGAGTCAATTACTCAGGGCAGGAAAACAAAGAGAAAAAGTTAGAAGGAAGCAAATGTATGCATAGGTTATCTAGGATTTTGGGAGAGATGAGTCTGAGGATACAGTTAGTTTTATGGCCCATGTTTGAAGATTGAAATCAAGCTTCTGACCCCCGCTCGTGGATTCCGATCTTATTAGACAGGCATTCGACTGATCAGTCTCTGGGATGCAAAGTTACAATATCAGTCTAGGGCTCCCTGGGCGTTCCTGGTCATGCCTCGTGAAGTATACTCATTGTCCCAGGGAATTAAGCATCCTACTCTTTAACTTGAGAGGGATCTTTGCAGAGTTGGTAATTTGCATTCTTTAAGTTTAGGTAATTGATCGAATGGGCCAAATGGACTTGTACTGAAAAGGTCAAACTGTATAGCCAGAATGGCGGCTTAAGAGCCCTTTAAGCCTAGCAGACCCACAACCATGTATTTATCATACAAATTGGGACACTTGGGAGGGGATTTGGCTGCTAAAGGGACAAGTCTGAAGTAGGATTCTTCCTGGCCAACTGGGCCGTGAGCCTCTCCCTGATTTTTTCATTCACTGGTTATGTTCCCTTCTGCTGAATTTGTTCAGATCTCTGATGGGACACCATGCTCACTGATACTTTGAGTGCAAATAACTGTCACTGCTTGCTTACATGGTTCGTTCCTAGAAAGCAGGTGCACCGTCGTCTTTATTTGCCTTTCTCGAGCATTCTGCTCAGTGCTGTGCGTATAGCAGCATTCAGTTGTGAATTGCAGAAGAGAGTGGAAGACAGAGAAAAACCAATGCTGAGTCTTAGGTCATTAAAATGTCTTAGAGAATTGAATAGCCACCATCAGACCTAAGTTCTCTTAATTCTACCCTCTTTGCTAACTTTTAAATGACCCTGGGCAAGTGGTCTTTAATGTCTAGGTAGCTCAATTTCTTCGTCTCAAAAATGAAGGAAATATATTGATCATTTAATTCCCCCCGCCCCCACTCCCTGTGTGCATATGTGAATTTGGAATTATCAGCTATTTGGAATTTAAAAAAAAATTAGGCATAATTGACATATAACATTATATTAAAGATATTTGGAAATTTTAAATGTGTCAATGCTGTAGTGTCTCAAGTATGAAATTTCTTCTACTGTAAGGATTGAAAGGAACCACTTTAACTTAATTTCTTACATTTACACAAACTATGAAGCAAAGTGATGTTCTCCCTTATCTTTTAAGGAATAGTATCACTGCATCCTAAACAAATTATAAAAAAATTAAACGACTGTGGTACAATTGATAAAGAATCTGACCTCCTGGTAACCCCAAGTTACATGGTTCCAGGTTTAAGTAAGATGTTAATATGCCTTTAAATCCCTCCTCCAGCCTCCAGAGAGGGCCAGAGAAGCAGGTAACAGCAGTGCTGGTGCTGGCAATGTGCCTGTGGTCAGCCACAGCTGGGATTCCCAGTAGCCAGAACTCATTGTAATTAACCCTCATGGTCATTTCTACTCCAAGCTCTATTCTAATGCAATTTCCTTGTTGCCTTTTTTTGGGGGGGCAGGGGATGGTATTGTTTCTGAGCCCCAGCAGCACTTTCTGGTTGTATGCCAAATGTTCTGCTGTCAGTTGCTGAGCACCCCGAAAGATGGATCAAGTATCTATCCTTCTATGGAAATTGAAAGGAAATTGCTCTCTTACCATCAGCACAACATGGTGGAAGCCCTTAAGCCAGATTGTTTATACTCAGCATCCATCAAGGATTATTTGTTTCCTTCCTTGTAAGACTTTGGGTATTTAATGCTCTAGTCAAGCCATACACTTTCCCTCCCGCCTCACTCTCTCAATTTCAGACACCCAACATAGAGTTCCTGTCAGAAGTCTTTTTAGAGTGGTTCTTGAAATCTACAAGGACTTCCTGAATTATAAGACTTCACCAGGCCCACGTTGGTGTGAGGATGCCAGAGTATCTGTTGTAACCAGCATTTATTTTAGAGCATCCCTGAAGCTTTCTATTTCATTCTACTCGGAATCTGGAGAACCCCTCTTGGGACAATGAAATATGCCCTGGCACATTTCTCTTGAGCACGTGTTTATATTTCAGCATGAAAGAGCCCCTTATGTTTGCTAAGAATTTACCTAGCTAAGGTGGCAATTTCTCAAGTCCCTTGTAATGTTATTATGGTTGATATGACCTCTGGGGTAATTCACATCTTAATGCACTGAAGAGTATCAGCGTATAAACTTCTTGATTGTTGTAGAACTCTACTTAGACATAATTACAGATGTGTATGTGCATGTTTTGGTAGCTTTTTTCTCTCCTAGACAATAGGACCTGTGTCTTCAAAAAAAGTTACAGCACCTTAGAAGGTGCTATTGAAGTTATGTGGTAGAGATTCTGTTATTCACCACTGTTATTCTAGCCACTAGGAGAGGTGAGGTTTTTGTTTTTTTATTTAATTATTGTACACTTAGAATTTTTAGCCATTTTGAATGGAACTCTCTAGAATATGTTAAATACTTTCCAATTCTTTTAAACCAAAAACAGTAAATATAATTGGATCAGTTTTTTGATGACTCAGTCACTAATTACTGATGTGCAGCTCTTCCCAAATTGTTGTCAGCAGAATAGCTATCTACTGCATATTAATGAATATAGGAAAAAATTCTGTGATCAAATAAATTGGGTAAATGCTGGATAAAAAAATTAAATAATTTTCCTTTATCAGGATTGCTCAGTGCCTTTACCATGTTCATGTGTGTTTTAAGTCTCTAAGGGGAGTTATAGATCAGAGTTTTCCTTAAATATAATGGACCAGAGACCCCTGTTTGGAGACCCCTATTTGTGTTACATTTATTACAGTTCCTGAAGGAAATCTTTAGAACTTTGGGGGGAAATGCTGTTTGAATGTGATAGCCTCTAAAGCTATCAGTATATACAGAATTATTTGCTGCTACATCAAATAACTCCAATCTGCTGCTGAATTTTTATGTCTCCTTTTAAAATACATTTTCTGTGCAGTCTCATTTTTTACTGTTTTCAGGTGTCACTGTGAGTGTTTGGGCTACTCCTAACTGCCTGATACTCTCCTCTCCTTCCACATCAATTATGATTTGGGTTCCCATGTAACTGGTCATTCATACGGTTCAAACTTCCATGCTTCTGCAAGTGAAAGGAAAGTGTAAGTTAATAGTTACATTGGGACAGTAGCTGCAAACTGTGGCTCCCTTGGGTAATCCAAGATTGTCTTGGCCAACACAGAATCCAATATAAAGTAACTTAATTAAACAATAGAGGAATTTTACTGGCTCATGTAACTGAAAATATCAGAGAACTGAGTTGCCAGCTTCCAGTGTGGCTTGGTCAGGCATCTGGCTTCATTTACTTGGTCCCTTGTGTAAGGTTTATCCTTGGGCTGGTGTGCATCATGTTGCGAACTAATTGCCTTGTTTTCAAGTTTTACATCTTGTCATCCATGTTGCATAGTTTGCCATCTGAAAAGAAGAGCATCTATGCCCAGAATTGCTAGTACAAATCCTGAGCTTTGTGCTGATTGGATAAACTCCTGAATCACTCCCCCAGGAATTCTCAGTGCTTTTGGTTTGGATTCTTTGCAACAACTAGTGTGATGGGAGATGGGGTTGTGCTGATAGCATCATGGTTATCAGAGAAGGTGCCTGGAGGTGAGATGCGTTCCACCCAGAGAGAATGGCTGTTTCACATTGGAGGTGTATAGCTAGATATTGGGGATATAACCATGTTGTCTATTACATACTCTTGATTTGTTTCTCTAGCTCATTCAGAGACTTGGCAACCAACTAAGTTCATTGGAATTCTCTACAAATAAATAAGAGGGCCTCAAAAGTTCCTCCTGTAATGATTGTGCATGAATACTGGGCTTGTCACATCTCTTTAGAAGCTTTTATGCTTTCTTCCTAGTTCTCAGTTGTGTTCCAGGTAGATTAGGCCAAATGAATGAGCAGTAGATACTTGAAATAATTAAGAAGGATTTGTCAATAAATAACTGAGAAAATATTAAGAAATACACCACCGAATCAGATTGTTTTTGACTATTTTATTACACATGTATGTTCATCATTAAAAATAAAGACAGATAAGCAATTTGAAGTAATAAAGAGCATTTGTAATCCCATTACTTTGATTGAAAAGCCAGATTAATTTTTGACCTTCTGAAGTAAAAATTGCCTGTTTTTATGTAAGCTTCTGTGTATGGAAATTGATAGTCTGTTCTGTCTGAGGAAATCAGGAAGAGCAATACTTATTCTGTGCTGCACCTGATATTTTCTTTCCCCAGAAAATATTACCCAAATTATGCAGTGTAGTAATTTATAATATTACCTGACTAATGCTTGAGCTACCTGTTTTCCCTTCTATGAAATGCAGATTGAAAAATAATAGGTTTTCTCAGAAAGGTGAGAATGTTTCTCTTAGGCATAAATTATTTTCTGTTTACAAAGCTGTTATATTTATTCAGCTTATCTCAAAGGAAAACTGTTTTTAAAAATGGCTGTTTTGAGACACACATTTCTTCATCATTCCATCAAAACTTTGTAATGAATTTGATGCAAGCTGATTTTTGAAGGGTTTATCTTTCAGTCCTGAATATAGAGGGTCATGTTAACAATTGCATGCCAGGAAATTTGAGGTCCAGTTGTGATGCATGAGAAGGGACTGGTGTTGCTGGGTGAGGCTGAACCCACGATAAGAGTACAGTCACTACAGTCTACCCCTGCACCTTAACTTCTGAGTCCCAACTTTCTCTCTGCAAATGGAGGATAATGCCATTTAAACCTAAAGAGTTGTTTGCAGGATTAAATAAATCATGATAAAACTTGAATTTTGTTTATCAGCATTAAATAAATCCATAAAACTTGTCAGAAGGTGGGTAGGTTCTAAGTGATGTTCTGAAACTTCTAGTTGGAAGACATCTCAGAGGTCTTCTGGTCCAATCTCTACTAGTGCAGAAATCTGTCCTGAAGCATCCCTGACGGATGTGTCTTCAGACTCTCATTCAAAAGCCATCCGCTGCTTCAGAAGGTAGCTCATACAGACTTTTGGTCAGCTCTGTTCTCAGTGATAACAACATACATGTTGTTTATAGTTAACAGGATATTTTCTCATCCATTGTTTGAGCAACATGGAGCAAATGTTATTCTGACAGCCTTCCATTCAATGACTATTTATTGTGCAACTACTTTATGGCAGGAGCTAATCTAGGCAACAGAGATTCAGTATTGAGAGTAAAACAGTATTGTCCCTGCCTTCTTGGAAGTTGTTTCTAGTGCAGAGGTCTGTAAATTACAGCCTTTCCGTGTCCTTCACCTGCCAGATAAGGTAGATAGTGAATTATTAAATATAAATCAATAAACATATCTTTTCAACTTTCTGTAGTGCACGGTGCTATGAGAGAGATAGCAGGAAGAACCAAATTTAGGTTGGGAAGTACGTAAATGTCCCTGAGAAAGTGACATTTAAGTTAGATTAAAACAGAGCTAGATTGTGAAGGTGTGAGGAGCAAATATTGGAGAGATACCTTGTAGGAAGTCTCACAGATGGAAAAAAGCTCAGCAGATTTGAGGAATTGAAGGGAGTCCAGAACTGAAGGTTGGAGTTAAGCGAACAGGGAAGGGAGGTGGTTGGAGGTTCAGCAAGAGAGGTGGGTAGGTCAGTCAGGTCACACAGGAGTGTCTCAAAGCATTGTTCTTTTTCTAAGAACATGGAACATTACTGAAGAGTTTGAAGTAGATTTGCAGTTTAAAGCAATTACATGGATGTGGAGAGAAGTGATTGGATTAGCTATTTGGTGGCCCAATTGCTTTCATGTGTGTGTGTGGTGGGGGGGAGGGTTGGGACCTAGGATGAGAACAAGGTCTGTAATTTAAACACCTGGGTGAATGGAATTGCCCTTCATCAGATGGGGTATCCTGGAGGAGATGCAGGCTTACTGTATGATGGTGATTATTTGAGTTTTAGAGGTGTTTTGTTTGAGATACCAGTGAAATGTCTAAGCAGAAATATCAAGAAGACAGTTGGATATACAGATGTGGGGCTTTGGAGGCAAGATAAGGGAGCTAGTTATAGTTTAGAAGTCATTACTACTTAGGGTTCTTTAAAGCCACGTGGATGGGTGAGATTGTCTAGAAGGGTACAGGGAGGACAGTGCTAGATTCAAGTCTCGAGGACTGACTATGTACACTTTCGGTGGACAGGGGTCTCCAAAGAAGGTTGGTCCTCTGTGCTGCCAGAGTTTGTTCTGGCTAACATCTTCATTTCCTGCAGTCTTTCTCATGTCTGGTTTTGAAACCCTTTAACATTCTTGTTACCTTCCTCAGGTAGAGTCCAGCTTGTCAGTGTCTTCTTAAATGTGGCACCCAGAACCTCCAAACTCATCCATTCCTTGTATGCTTGTAGCAGTTCATGATAGAAGGAGATGATTACACTTTCCTGCTTTAGGTGCTGTTCTTTTTAAAAGTAATTTCAGATTGTTTTAGCTTTTATGGCATTTGTAATACCGGTGACTCATATTTAGTTTGATATCAACTAAAACACCTATGCCATTGTCTTTTTTTTTTTTACAAAAATTGTCGTTGGTCAAGTCCTATACTTGTGCAGTCGATTTTTTGAATCTTGGAATGGAAAATTAAATTTCAATCTGCTATGTTTTGGCTCATTCATCTAATCTATTATCACCATTTGAAGCCCGTTTTTTGTTTTTCCTTTCACATTACCTGTTTTCTTATCTTTGCTTTACCCATAGGTTTGATGAGTGATTTATTTATTTATTTATTTATTTATTTATGCATACAAGAACTGGGGGGTAGGCCAGAGATGTGGGTTGGTGAGAGGATTCACCAGAGATGGAGTGGGGAGCAGAACAGGTGGATCTACTGAAATACACTGTTGAGGGGAGCAGCAGGCGAGACAGGCGAGGTCTGCTGTGCCATGTGGGAAGATCCCTGGCCAGGAATTGAACTCTTGCTGCAGTGGCTGCGGATAGCTTCATAGTGCTGAGACTTACCCCACTGTGCCTCCAGGGAGGAGGCCTTGATGAGTGTTGTTGTTTTTTTTTAATCTCTATCTGAATCAATGATGATAACTATGGAAAATAAATATTTGGAGTCAGTTCTGTGGCTTGTTCATCAAAACTTTGTCTAGATCAGCATCAAAAACATTAAAAATCACCCTTGAGTTGGCTCATTTTCCTAGAAATACCCACTTGCCTTCATTACACCTGTCCCTCTAGTAGAAGCTCAACATGGAGATGTTATTTGAAAGTAAAAGAAGTTACTGCAAGCTGAGGGTTTCTTGAGAACTTCTGGAGTCCTGTTCCAGGTGATGGATCCTGATTCAAAGTGTGAACTCAACTGTTCTTCAAAAAGAGGAGCATCGGATCCCCCAATTTTGGATTTGCCCTTTTGCTAGATGCACCTTCAACATGTACTGCCTTCTCAGTAACCTTCACTGAATCCTATAAAATGCTAGGGTGAATATCAACACATTGAGCCTGTGTTACTAAAATGTTCAGGAGCACCGATGGCCTTTCCCCACAGTGGTCAGTCTGTCTGTGGTTAATCTTAGTTAACAGACAGGAACCCTTTGGGGGCCAACTGTAATTCATTGTGTCATAGAAAGCCATTCTGACAGTGGGTAAGACTATGGTCTTCATAGATAAAATTCCAACCCTAAGTAAATAAAAACAGTATGGTCTTCTAGCAGTCTTGACTTTTATCAGCACCAAATAAGTCAGTAGATCTTTTAGATGAGGTGTCTGCTTGCCTTCCTGTCAAAGTTAATTGGAAGATAAGCATCTTTGTCCATGTAGTTGGCCAGGTAGGTGAATTCACTGGCTAATTCCTCTCAAAAAGAAAGATAAATAATCTCCTCTATCAAGATCTTCAGCAATTAGGTGCGTAATATCAAATAATTTACTTTTATGCTTGATTCTCAGGGGAAACAATTTGTCGCTAATTCAGTCTGGGGACATGAGGATGCAGTTTCTGAAAATAGAAATCATGATTAAAGTAGCCAGCCAGTATTTCCTGCTGTTAAAATCTTTCAGACCAAAGTCATCACTGTCTGTTTTATGATATAAACCTTTACTGTCTCAATTGCTCAGGCCCTTCAAATAAAACAAAATCACTTCTTGAGTCCTGTTTTCTCTGTTTGCAGGTTTTCTTCTAGGCCATCTTTGAGTCAAGGCGAACTGACATTTTTTTCCTGGAGAGGGGAAGGTGTCGAGTTCTTTAATTTTTATAACTCTATGTTGTGCACATGTTTGTTAACAAAAACATAGATTTAAAAAAAATTTGATAAGGACAGCCTAGCGCTTTGCAGGACCCTCTTTTAGAATCTTTTACTATTATTAATTACAAAATTAGCAGTATCAGTATTTTATTTGAACACTAGCACAGTGCTAGCACTGTGTATATTATATGTTATTTCACATAGTCCCTTAAGAAATAGGTTTATCATTTTAGTTTTACAGATGAGAATATTGAGGATTAGGAGTGTAAATTTACTTGTTCAAGGTCATACAACTAGCAAGTTGTAGTGGAGTTCAGATCCCATCATATCTATGTCTGGAATCTGGGCTTACAACTACTATGGTGAGCTGTGCTTTTATCAGCTCTGATTTGATGTGTCTTTTATTGTACATTAAATCAAATTCTTTTTTGAAAGTAAGCAGAATGAAAATAATAATGTATTGAATGGCCTTCTGTTAAAATGAATTCATAGCTTTATATTTGGAAATCTTGAAGATAAATCTTTATATGCAATATGGTGACTGGACCAGAGACTTGCTTATCCAAACTCCATCATTTTCCCCCAAAGACTTGACTATTTTTGCAGATTTGCTTTTACTTTTTAAATTTCATTTTCTGTATGTGCAAAACTATACTTTGAGCATTAATGGGGCACTACCCTTTCTCCTTTCCTAGCTCCTACCACACAAAGGAAGAGGCAGTGGATTTCAGCATTTAGACTGACAACATCTTTTCAATGAATATGGAAGAATTTGATGATAGTCTGTCATTTGTCAAAAAGAAAGTTTAAATACATACATATTATCCTATGTCATAAAGCCTTTATTATGATTGATTCCTTCTGAAGCAGTATACTATGCAGATGTTTTATTCATGAATTGTTATTTCTGCAAAAACTCTGTGGGTTCCTATTTCATTTTCCTCAGCTGAATATGCCATGATTTGTTTTTTTGTTCAATTTATCCTTATATGGGCACTGTTATTTCTGAGAGGATGATGAACATTGTAGGGCTAGAACACAGCTGTTTGTAAAACTTAGTGACTGGTGACTGCAGTTAAATCCCTGTGAATTTACAGTATAGATCCTGTTCTGTCTTTGATTTGCATGGCAAGACTGCTATCATACCATGTCCATCATTAGCCTGCGGTAGCAGAGATGATGGTGGTGGGGGTGTTGGGTGGCCTTGGAAATAAAAGTAGAGACTATTATGTATTTTATGAAAGTAGAGACATTATATGTTTATGAAAACAATGACAGGTCTAAGTGTGAACAGCAGCGTTGTTTGCCCATCGCTCTACTTTCTCTTCTTTGTTGTGGGGCGGGGGACCTCTTGCTATCTATTGCCAAAATGCAGTGGATCATTAAAAACTCTGAAAGAGGAAGATAGGTTGTAGCTAATGGGCACCTATTTCGGATATTACCTTTCTGAATAAGTGCTGAGTAGCTGCCTTTTTTCGCCCCATATAAATCTTATCCTGAATGAAGGTAGATAATCATATTGAACGCTGGTACAGTGGTGTTTTTGTGCTTCTTGTATAGTTATGTGGAGAGAGAGAGAGAAAATAATTATCTAGTTAGTGATTAAAGGCAATATTTGCCCTCCCCTCACCCCATCGTCACTGTGCTCGCCTCACTAGGCTTTTGTATCCCATTCTAGACACTAAAGGGAACTGACAAGGTATGCAGTGGTTGCCCTAACTTCATTCTAGCTCTGAATTCATGAGAACTAGAGGAAGTACTTGGCTCTACAAATCAAGGCAACAGATTGTTTTTATGAAGTCTCTCCTGGTAAATGTGAAAACACCACAGGAAAACAAGCCAGAGCCCTTTCTGGCTGGCTTGTTGTTATCTCTGTTTTGGACCAAATTATCTCCTCTAGTCCTCCCTTTGGAGCATGCTCACTTCTGTTTCTAGGTTTGTGCCAGCCAGCAGTTTCGGAGATGTTCCTGGAAGTCTCCTCAGATGAATGCTGGCAAGGTGGCCTTTTAAAATGTCAGTCAGTACCTGCCTTCCTGGCTGGACATGGACAGTGGTGGGGACAATGATTTTTGACTTGCTTTTGGTGCTTGCTTTTTTCTGACTTGTTTACCGATGCCTCTTTCTGGTCCCTTTTCATATATTTTACCCTTAATGCCTCAGGTTCTCAGAAACCTGGCACTGTTTTTTCCCGTGAGAATGTATTAGATGTGCTGAGGTCTCCTACTCCTCACTTCTGAAGAGCCGAGGAACTGGCTTGTGGATGTTGTGCTTACATGTCGTGGGAGATGAAGGTTTAAGTTGTCTCGGTGACTATTTCCTTTCTGTACTTAGACAGAGAAAGTCTTATTAAACATTGACAGTGATCACCAGTCTTATTACTGGTATTGTGTCAAGTATGCAGCTTTTAGAATTTTCCTTGCTGTGTTTAAATGCAGATCAACCATCTACTAACTGTAATCAGGGGCAAGTTGCATCATCTTTTGTGGCTGTGCCTTTAGTGTCTTTAATAACAGTTCCTCGCGCTTAGGTGGGGGAGAACATACATGTATGTGTGGATTTCTCGGGCAGTGCGGGGCACACAGGAAACATTTAGAAAATGATTGGTGCTACTACACAGCAGCAGGAAGAGGGGAGAGCTCCACTGTGGGTTCGAATCCTGGCTTGGGTTCTTGATTTCCTGTTGCTGCAGAATTTCTGTGCAAATAGTATCTTCCTCCTAAGATTTTTGTGAGGAATTAATTATCCAAGTTCTGTTTTGACAAAATGCCTGAATGATAGTAAGCACTCCGTGAATGTCTGGGAATAATATAGTGAGTTTTTCATAATTCCCTACTGTTTACATTTCAGCACTTTCTAGTGGTGTGGTTTTTGAGTTGTCAACACTATCTGTGATGACCAGAAAATATTAACACCAGCTACTTTCTCTCTAGGGTGCAAATTCTGATTAGGTATTGAAGGGATACAAGGTTTGTTTCTGAAATATTTGAGTTTGTTTCCTGAGGTATTTGCATTTTATGAAGGGGAGAACAGCAAATTGTTGTATAAACCTTCTATGTGGGCTGAAGCATATTCCCCCATTTCCCACTGTGACCCCACTTCCTGCTTGGATCAGATATTCATAAAAATGTAAAAATTCCTGCTTTCACAATTTCTGTTCACAGTGATGAAAATAAATTGATAGTTTCAATTTGTCTTCTTTTAAAGTTAATGCAACAAGGCTACTTACTACCTTTAAAAAATGTTCTCGTTTAACTCAAAGACAGCTTTCCCCATTGTTTTTAATCCTTTGATAATGTGTTGATTTTTTTCCTCTTTTTGGTATGCCCACATTTCAGATATTTGTCCTATCTTGATAAAGCTTGAGCATAATGGCCATATACTCTGTATTCATTCAATTTTCTTAAAAATGAATTCCATTCCAGCTCTATAATACTTCCATTCCTTCCCTTCAAACTTAAAAATTACTTGTACTAGGTTTTGCTGACATGCAGTGCTCAATATTTCACTCATGGGTTTTTATGTGGTCTCCGAAAGGGTTTTTTTTTTTTTTTTTCCTTTTTTCTTTTATTCCCATCCAGCCAGAGTGTCATGGGTGGGTCACATTTCCAAATACATTTTTTTTTCCTCTTCATAGCCAGGCCTTTTAGCTCTGTAACAATAGAACTTTATCCTATTTGTGGAATGCCTTCTAAATTTGTAGAATGCCTTGTGGATCCTTGTCAATTCTGAGAGAGGGCATAGTTTTGGCATTCAAATACTTTTTTAATTGAGTTCAACTTACTTTGTCATTCAGGTGATTTTTTCAAAAAGAATCTTGAACCTTTAGTTGCTCAGCTCTCAGTGTGACAGTCACAGCTGGGACTTGCTGCGTCAGACTGTGTCCACAGTGTGCTGTGCAGCTGAAGATACAGCGTGGAGCTGGCCAGTGCTCTTCAGGCCACTAAGACAGTTTACGATTAGAACTGCACTCATCTTGTGCTGGCTTGAATAAGGCCACTCAAAGGTATCAAGTCCCAATCTTTTAAGTTGTAAATGTTACTCTACTTAAGAAACTGTTTTGGGGGCCTCTCTGGTGGCGCAAGGGGTTAAGTCTCAGCTATGAAGCTATAAGCAGCCACTGCAGCCCAAGGGAGCTGACCCACATGGCACAGCAGATCTCTCCTGTCTCATCTACTGTTCCCCTCAGCAGTGTATTTCAGTCAGTCAGCCTGTTCTGCTCCCCACTCTATCTCTGGTGAATCCTTTCACCCTCCCCGCCTCCATATACCTCTGGCCTACACCCCAGCTCTTGTATGCATAAATAAATAAATCTTAAAAAAAAAAAAGGAAACTGTTTTTGTAGAAACATTTCACTGAATGGTCTTCAGGTGGGAAGATTACCCAGGATTATCCCAGTGTGCCCTAAATGGCCTCACAAGCCCTAATCAGAGGGAGCAGAGGGAGATCACAGAAAGGGAGGTGATGTGATCTGGGGGAGATTAGAATGGTGAAGCCACGAGACCAGGAATGCCAGGGCAGGTGGAGGAACAAGGAAGGGTTCTCTCCTGGAGTCTCTGGAGTGAGTGGGCACTGTTGGGTTTTAGACTTACCTACAGAATGGAGAGAGAATACATTTCTGTTGTTTCGAGATGCCGAATATGTGATCATTTATTGTAATAGCTTCAGGAAACTAATGAATATATAATTTTCTCTCTTGATATTTTCACTCTAAAGCAGATGGGAAAGAGAAAAACAGGGTGGGATGATCATTTTTGAGTTAGTTATTTATTACAGAATTAGTAATATAGTATTATGCCTTCAGGAAGTTAATTGAAATACAACTAATATAAATAACAAAACACAGTGATCTAAATGCAGCATCTTTATTCCTTCTGTTAGCAGTGGTTTGCCACTTAGCATGTAAAACTGTTCAAGCAAAGTGGTGTTGTTGAGGCAGAATGGAGGGGGAAGAGATGAAAAGAAGTGAATTGATATATAGATGCTGAAAGATGGTGTTTTCCCTTAACATTTTAAATTATGTGAGCCTCCCTGGTGGCGCAGCGGTTGAGCGCTGCGCTGTGGAGCTGTCGGCAGCTCCTGATGCGAGTTCGATGCCCAGCTGGGGAGAATCTCAGATGGCGGGGCAGACCTCTCCTGCCTCGCCCGCTGCTCCCCTCAGCAGTGTATTTCTGAGCTGCCTGTTCTGCTCCCCGCTCTGTCTCTGGTGAACCCTCTTGCCACCCCGCGCCTCTGGCCTATACCCCAGCTTGTATAAATAAATAAATCTTTAAAAAAATTTTTAAATTATGTGTTTTGTATTTTACCACATTTCTTTATCAGGAAAAGATGGGAGAGGCTGTCTCTCCAGTCGTGGCTCCCATTTTACCCAGAGGCACCTGCCTTGCTCAGCCGGGGAGAGTAGAAAGCAAACCATCGGGAGATTCCAGGGTGTTGACGGGTAGGTGGAGGCGGGAGTGAACGCTGACCCTGCTCCCCAGCGTCCTCCCCAGGGGCAGAAAACCACCTCTTACTGATTTAACCTTCACAGGGACAAAGGACTTTTTGCTTTAGAGAGTTTTCTGAAGTTAAAATTAAAAGAAAAAACAAAAGAAATTAATGAAAGACAGAAGAAACCTTTGATTAAGGGACAGTCCTAGAGGAAAAGGAAAAAGCTTCATTTGGGCTCTCAATAAATGTTTGAGTGCTCATATTGTACCTGAGGTAAAAGGGAAGGAAAAATATGGAGGCCTATATAAAAGGAGAAAAGAGATACACATTCTCTATGTCCTGAATCGTGAATCCGATTAATTATATATGGCTTATATAAGCTTAATAATTGCTTATTTCTTTCAGCTGATTAGAGAGTCAGTTTTAGTTTATGTTGTTGTATGCATCGCTTCGTGTTAAAGGGCCAGCATTTCCTGTTTAGCAGCTTGGATAACAGAACCTTTATGAGGCTGCAAGTTTAAGTAATTTGCTGAATAATCGTATGATCATATACTCCACCAGGATTCTCTGTTCCAGTCTGTTCTATTATAGACTGTTACTGGTATGCAGTATTTACTGATTATTCTATTGATATAAACTATGGCAATGTCTCATTTATATTCTTTGTAATATTTAGGTCAATGAATTTCAACATGATTTGCCGGTTTAAATGCTTTGCTTCAGGTTATCTTCAGTTTTTGACAGATTGTACCATTTGCAAGCACTGTTTTGAGTAGGAAAAATAGTTGTACTAAAATTTTTCTGAATAAGAAGCACTGGTTGCATTTATCTTGGTTTTAACAATAGTGAAAGTACTGCATTGTTTCAATTGCATTTGAATGTAATACTGTTCATTTAGTACGCAGTATTTGCAGGGTTCTAGACCTCGCATTGCTCTCTTGATTTGTAAGTTTCCTCAGGATATTTTCCCCTTATCTCATGTGCAAAACTCTGTATCTTGTGTTGACTTACGCTTTATGTAACACCTGGACAAGCATGCTCTTCTAATCTGTTAGCACAATGTACGTATGACTAGTAGGGATAGTGGGACCTCGTAGGTATCACATACCTGATTTGCTCATAAAACCTTAGTCCATGGAAATTGAGAGCCAAGGTGTTTGGTTGGGTGGGCTTAGGGCATATAAATGGTTTGTATGAGAGACTCAAAGGCAGTCGCTCTGTGCACAGCAGAGAGCAAGTGAGACAGTAGTGAGCAGTGGGGTTTGAGGAGGTCTTCAGCAGCTGTTCCTGTCTCTGGTTATCACATTGGTATGCAGGCCCAGAGTTGCTGGGTCTTCTTTTTCAAGAGAAACCACATGGAGAGTTTTTAAGTAATTACCTGATTTTAAGTTTGGGTAATTCTAAAACACTACAGAGGATTATATTTTGGGCCTTAAGGCATGTCTGAATCCGTCAGCTTGTGACCTCTGGTCGATACTGATTGAATGTTCTTTAACCCCAGGGTTTTACAGAAAATATTTATTGCCTCACATCTGCTGCCTCCCTTTCCTTCTTGACTGTGGATGTATCTTGATTATTTTTTTTCCCTCTTATCTTTCACCTCTAGAGCCTGTGGAAGAGAATTTAGATAGTTCACAACCCTCAGCATAATTTATGTTGGAAAACACTGGTGAGACTTGGCTTTTTTAAAGCAAAGAGCTGAGCTAGAGCAAAATCTGAAGAGATAATCAGAATTCATTTCAAAAATCTCCAGGAGGAAGAGAGCTAAGATAAGCAAGGAGAGGAAGAGAGGGTTAGATTGGATTAGCTAGGAAGCACTTAACAAAAATACAGGTTTAGACGTTCTAATATCAAAGCCAAATAAGATGTTTTCTAGAAGTGTGGGAACTGTGATTTCTGTCCCTCTAGGGTACAGTTGCCAAATAAAATACAAGATACCCATTAATCTTGAATTTCAGATAAGTATAAAATATTATTTTAGTGTGTGTCCTATGCAATATTTTTAAAATATAAGACTGTCCCAGGTATTGCATGGGGAACATCCATACGCTAAAACATTGCTTTTAGTGATACAAAACACAGTTGTTTTTTCCAGTAGGTCCCAGTTTAGTTTGAGGTGACTCTAAGTTTGGGGAAAGATATAGTAGTACATGATCTCACTGTGTGCTTATTACTCTGTTATTTGCAGCAAAGATTTTTAAAAAAGAGAAATCTTTGAATTTCTGAATCTGGAAAAACTTAATAGGAGGGAGGAAGAAAAGGAAGGAGGAAAAAAAGTTGAGGGCTTTGAAATGAAAATGGCATGAGAAAAGTTATAGGCACATGAGCTATAGCACATGCAGAGGCAGAAAAGGTCCCAATGCAGCCCATGTTATCACCTGCTATTGTGAGAACATTTTCTGTTACAACAAAATTGTGAATAGATGGATCTATGATATGAAATTGTTGTGTCTTTATTTTTATTTATTTATTTATTTTTTTTTATTTTTTTTTTGTGTCTTTATTTTTAAATTGAAGTGACATTGGTGTACAACACTGTTTGTGCTTTACAAGTGTAGGATCTCACCTGTTCAGGTGTTGTTACCATACTGCACCCACCACCAAAATACCCATAATCCAGCTGTAATTAAATCTGGATTATCTCTTTTGAGCTCTGCAATCTTTTCTGTATTCTTTTCCCTGTTAGTCTTCTCTTTTTTGTTCCCATAGGTGCATTAATTATTTAGAGAGTTCTGTAACTATACTTTTCCTTATTGGTGGTTAATGCCCTTACCATCATCTTTATGATGGTTTTGGTATCTACTTCCTCAGTCTTGAATTACAGTTTTGCTTTGTTTCTTGATGACTTGGCCAAAATATTAACTCAGTAAACAAGAAAAAGTTTTAGTTTTAGTTTTCTGCACTATAAAACATTATTACTAGCATGTTTCTCAAAGCTGTAAAAATTGAATAGGATAACCTGTGCTTAGACCATGGGACACTTTCCTTGTATATTGCTCCATTGGAGATGTTAGGTATGAACAAGCCAGACCTAGTCTGTCACCTTGGAGAGAAAACATTGCCTTGGGATAGGGACTGTGAGGGTATGAGGTGTGGACAGCACTGGATAGGGTGGTCAGTGAAGGATGCCTGAGGAAATCTCATTTGACCTGAGATGCAAATGAGGGGTGTAGGAAAATGGGGTTGTCGCTGGAGGCCACGTAAGGTACAGATACCCCTTTTAAAAGAAAGCTTTGGAGTGTGTTTTAATGCTGATGGCCAGGACCCAGTAGAAAGGGGAAGGTCAATACTGCTGGAGAAATAATGGCAAAAGTACAGTCTCTGAAATGGACAGAGGACGAAGGGACGGGTCTTTGTTAAAAGCTGGGGATCTTCTTTACTTGTAAATGAACATGTGCAGGTGGGTTCCTGTTCTGTTGCTTTATTTTCTATTTGAAGAATGAAATGAGGTGTTTAGTTGCAAAGGACTTGTGGGGATTGGGAGTGGGAAGATGGGCAAGGAAGGGAATGGGGGTGAGTTTGAAAGAATGTATGAAATGAACCTATAATATGTAGTGAAATGCCAGGCAATTCTTAGTGCCCGTTTGGGATTTGTGGTCCTGAATTTAAAATGAGACTAGTCAGCAGGGTTGCATGCATAAACAAGCATTTTTTTCTCAAAAAAATAAAGAGATAGTATATTTTCTGAGATTTTTTTTTTAACAGAATGTTTTCTCTAATTTTTAAGCAGAAATTCTAACTTCCCCATGAAATTATTTGGTAAAGAACATTTATTCAAAACTTTATGGTCCAACCTGTCTAAAAAACTTTCTCCAGTGATAGAAATGGTGTGTATATGTCCAGTACAATAGACAGTGACCACATGTGCCCACTACACACTTGAAACATGGCTAGTGCTTTGGGGCACTAAAGTTTTCACTTTATATGCTTTCCATGAATTTGCCATAAATGGCTGGGGGTAACCATTTTGATGGCACACTCTACCCAACAAAGGCAGAATACATATTCTTCTCAAGTACATGTGGGATGTTCTCCTGAACAAACTATAATATAGGCCATAAAATAAGCCTACAAATATATTTTAAAGGATTGAAATTATACAAAGCACACATTTTTGGTCACAATACAGTGACATTAAAATCAGTAACAGAAATTTAGGAAACTTACAGAAATGTAGAAATTTTAAGATACATCCCAAATAATAAATCAAAGTGGTAATCACAAGGAAAATTAGAAAATACTTTGAAATAAAATACTTTGAAAATGAAAGTATGTGACAAAAAACTTAGGAGATGCAGCAAAAGCAGTACTTCGAGGGACATTTGTAGCCAGAAACATCTATAGCAAAAGGAGTGTTACATAGGTATATCTTAGGTTCAGTTGGTTTATAGCACGTCTTACTTAAATATTTAATGGGGACTAGTTGGTATTTAAGTGTCTGTGAAAGAGCTAACTGCCTCTTGTGCTTCTTCTGTATTGATATCTATCCAAACACATTGAAAGTGAAATTGTATCAAAAAGAGATTTAAAAACCTTTAAAATCACAGTTCTAAGGTGTAAGTATTAAAATTCCAGTAAGGATGGGGTAACCAAACTGGCCTACTTATCCACTATTCTGTTACTGAATTGTCTTTTTTATTTATATGACTCTTTTGTGAAGAACAAAGAAAGATTCATTTAGAGTTTTTTCATTTAATAGATTGACAAGATTTTATTTTTTTTTCTTCTATTTTTAATTGCCTCTACCAAAGTGCCTGTGCCCTTATCACATCTGTCTGCTTGCCCAGTCCCTGCTGTCCTTTCCCGTATTCCCTCTGGTAACCATTATCTTCTTTTGCCAAGTTCAATTTTTTATTTCTTCTGTTGCTTGCATGTAATTTTTTTTTTTTTGGTATTTATATTCTGCAGATGAGTGAAACCGTCCTGATAACTGTCTTTCAGTTTTTGACTGATGTTACTGAATTGTCTTAATATCAGTAGAATTACTGCTTTTCTAAGAATTGCACAGCACCCTGAGAATAAATTCAGTTTTAGAGGAGACTCACAGATTTTGATGAATATGAATCATCGTTAGTATTCTGCAGTTGCCTCCACAATTCTACATTAGCAGACCACAGCCGTTAGTGTGGATGAGATTCAAGCTTCAGTTGAGTGCAGTGAATGTCTTTACCCACAACATTCTTGGAAATTTGAAGATAGTTAAAAGCGTCTCAGCACTACCATGTTATTTCTGTCTGTTAAGAGCTATTTGAGTGGTATTTGCATGTGTCCTGTTCTGTAAAAGCATTTTGTCTTTCATGAAATTGCTGAAGTTTAGGCCAACAGCTTCTGTTATTGTTGTTAATGTGGATTCCAAATTGAGGTGGGCCCTGCCTAAATACATCCCAGAGAACTAAAAAAACTGTTCAGTTGGACAAATACCAGTGTTCTCATTGATGTTGTCCATATTGATTTAAAGTATCCTTATTATTACTGCGTGTATTTTTGTGTGAATTAAATTGATTTTGCACAGCTTTTTAAAATCACCATTAGCTAGCTATCTAATTGGCTCTATTTCAACATTGCTGTTAATACATCATTTGATTTGTACAATATACATTCTTTTTTTTTAATATGTATTTTTATTGTTATTTATGTCTTTTACATTTTGTATTCCCCTTGAGTAGCCCACCACCGATTCACCCGTGATCCATCTCCATGGTCGCTTGTGTTCTTTTCTATTCCATTCTGTGCGCTTTTCCTTCCCTCCCCCTGCCTACCCCCCCACCCCCCGCCACTGATTGTCTCTCTCCTATTTGGTTTCCTTATAGTCCTGTTATAAGTGAAACCATTTGATATTTTTCTCTTTCTTTCTGGCTTATTTCACTGAGTATGATCCCCTCTAATTCCATCCATGTCGCTGCAAATTGCATGTGTTTATCTTCTTTCCATACTGAGTAGTATTCCATTGTGTATATGTACCACATCTTCTGGATCCAATCATCTATTTTTGGACATCTGGGTTGCTTCCATACCTTTGCTATTGTGAA